>VZUI01009868.1:0-84666 GCA_013401135.1 Cettia cetti
CCGCCCCCTCCCCCTCCCCCTCAGGCCGGCCCGCGCGCCGCGCGCGCCCCCTGGCGGAGGGCGGGAGCAGGCGGCGGGGGCGGCGCGCGGCCCCACGAGGGACCGGAGAGGAGCGGGCGGCAAGAGGGACAACGGGGACCGGCGTGTGCCGGGAATGGTGCGGGCAGCGCGGCCAGGGAGCCGTCGGCCCCCTGCACTCGGCACTTCTGAGGCCGCGCCTCAAGTGCTGTGTCCGGTTCTGTGCCCACCAATTCAGGAAGGAATTGAGGTGTAATATATCCCAGCCAGAACGTGCCAGGATATCCTCCACTAACAGCGTAGTGGGTCCAGAGGGCAGCGGAGCTAGGAAAGGGTCTGGACCGTACGCCCTTGTGAAGAGCGGCTGAGGGGGTTTGGGGTGTTTAGCCTGGAGGAGGCTCAGGAAGGACCTTATCGCTCTCTACAAGTACCTGAAAGGAAGCTGGAGTCAGGTGGGGATCGGGCTTTTCTCCCAGGCAACGAGCGACAGAACAAGGGGACACAGCGTTAAGCTGCGGCAAAGTTTAGGTTGTTCATGAAAAGGAATTTCTTCACAGAAAGAAAAAAAATTTCTTCACACATTGGAACGGGCCACCCAGGGTGATGGAGCCATCGTCCCTGGGAGTGTTTAAGGAAAGATGGGACGTGGTCTGGCTAACACGGTGGTGACTGGCCACAGAATTGGCACGATGACCTCAGGTCTGTCCAGCCCAAGCGACGCTGACTCCGTGACCCGCCGGCGGCTGGCGGCAGCACGGCGCACGCGCGGTCCGTGGGGGGAGGCGGGGCCGAGCTGTCCTCCCCTTGTCCCCGCCCCCGCACGCCGGCCATTGGCTACAACGGCGGAGGCGCCTCGCTCATTGGCCGGGCGCGCCGCCCATCCGTGCCGCGCGCCGCCGCCGCCATGGTGCGGTTCAAGAACAGGTGAGGCGGGCGGGAGGCGCCGCTGCGGTGTCCGGGCCGGTCCCGCGCCGCTCACGCCGCGCTGTCCCGCAGGTACGTGCTCTGCGAAGTGGTCTCGGAGGACCCGCGGTGCCGGCAGTGCATCGAGGACCGCGCGGTGGGCCTCGCCGTCAGAGACGCCATCGCACGGGTGCACGGGGACTACGGCCTGGCGTGCTGCTCCATCTCCTTCACAGGTGGGGGCGAGACGGGCGGCCCCGGGGTGCGGGGTCCCTCCGGGTCCGCTCAGCCGTGCGTGTGTCCCCCGCAGTGAAGTACCTGAACGCCTACACCGGGACGGTGCTGCTGCGGTGCCGCAAGGACTCGTACCGGCTGCTGTGCTCCGCGCTGCCCTTCGTGCGGTACCTGGACAGCCGCGCCCAGCGCTACCCCTGCTTCCTCAACACCCTGCACGTGGGAGGTCAGGAGCCCCCCGGGCCCGGGGGGAGGATGGAGCTTTAATCAGACCTACCACGACCCCGTGGTGCTGCTCTGCGTGCGACAGACATTTCTCTCGTGTTATGAACAGCAACTGCTTTCAGCAGATCTAAATAACAGGCACCAGCAATTTTTTTGAAACCCTCATTTTGCTTGAGGCTTCATTCCGTTTATCACAAAACCAGAGCAGCAAATACAGTGTTACATTATTTTAAAATATATTCTCAAAGTATAGTATCTTCTGTATTTTGAAAATTAACCCCTGGGGAACTAACAAGCACTGCATGTTAGAAATTATTACTCCACCACTTAAACACAGCAGTGCAGAAATGAAGTCTACAGCCCCTTTGTACCATTTGCATTAACAACCTTGTTTTCTGGGGCATTTGGCACTTGCTCCAGTGCTTTTTGGGAAATACAGCAGCAGCTCTGAAACATTTGGTTGTGTAGATTGTTACATGCTGTTCTTGTGACTTCCACAGGTACCATAAGAACTTGTCAGAAATTTCTGATTCAGTATAACAGAACACAGCTGCTGAGGTTGTTGCAAAACTGTACAAATGACGGTGAGTTTCTCCAGCCCCTTTCCTAAAATATAGCCTTAATTCCTGCAGGTTTTGTAGGATATGCTGGGCTACTTCTGAATTCTTGGCCTGAGAAATATTTGTGTTTTTAGAAGTAGAGGATAGTCCAGTGTATGTGAAGAGATCAAGTAACCCTCTGTTGCTTTCTTCTATTGCAGAGGAAAGACAATGTATACAGAAGTCCTTGTTGAGCTGCTCCCTTACAGAAGAGCAGTCTCAAAGTGGAGAGGAGGAGGAAGATGATGGCACAGAGACAGACTGAATGTCACTTGTTACTGTTCGCCTCCATTCTGTACTTGTTTAGTCAAGAAGTGACTGGTTACCTTCAGTGTTAAGCAGTGCAGGGGACAGGAAAAGCATTTGTTTATATTTAGACTTCATTCCCCATGACTTCATTCCAAATGTTCTTAAATTAAAAAAAAATAAAACATGATTTCACTTAAGCAGGCTACATGCCTATTTTCACTTCAGGAGTCAAAACCACTTGCACTCCTGGGGAGTGTAGCAGCTCAATGTGTTCTTCATGCTGAGGTAGAAGGGAGCTTTAGGCAGTTGGCACAGACAGGGAGTGTAGTTACTCTCCTTCAGCATACTAAAAGCACTAACATTTGCTTTTTACCTTATCTTTAAGTGCACTGTTAGCCCCAGGGCTATCCCTTGCTTTGAGTGCAAAAAGCACCAGTTGTGTTCACAGGAGCAGAGAGTACATGGAATGTATGGCAGAGCTGCAAGGCTCAACTCCATCCCCCCATTAGAAAACTCATAGGTACAAGTACTGCTTAGATATTTATTAAGTTTACACCAATCAGTTACAGGAAAGTAGCATTGCTGGTATTATCTCGAATCCATAGGAAAACAAGATACAATTGAAGATGCTGTCCCTGTGGGGACTGCCCCTGCAGAGGGACAGCCTGCCTTGCCCGCATCACTTCCCTTATCCTAGTGCCTGTGACGTGGAGGTGAGTTACACCAGCTCCAGCTATTCTCTCTTCCCAATGCAAAGAAAAGTTGACTATAAGTGTGCAGAGATAATAGAACACAACAGATACTGGTTAGACACTTAAGTAGTTACTCCTGTTCCATAGCTTAAAATGACTTGCTGTAAACACAGTTCACTGCATATTTGAATCTCTTAGTTGCTTTCTCTGCCCTCACCAATTGTTTTCCTATATGCGTTCAGAGTATTGACAAGAGCATTACCACTTTCAGGCATCTTGTCTTAGTTTCTTTGCAGTCCCCTGACAAGGTGTACTGTCTTTCCATCGAGTGGGGTTAGTTGTGACCAAGCGTGAAGTCAAGCTGCTTTCAAAGAACGTTTTGCAGGTGTTTCCTCTATCCTCCTGTAGCAGTTAGAAGTTCTTTACCTCCCCCCTCTCCTGTTCTTTCTGGTTTACAGCCACATGTGATGGACTCTTTGGTACCAGTTTCCCATGAAGCACACACATGGAGCCTGCTGCTCTGAAATCAAGCACCCATTTTCTGACATCAAGCACCATAACTGCCAATGGTGTTGGAATATCTAACTCCAGGTGCCTCAGACACTTCCTTGCTCAGACCAGTGTCACAGGGACAGAGCACACTGAAGCCTGTGCCACTGGGGCTGAAGACAACAGAATACGCTGTCAGTCTCCCTAAGTTCAGTGGTACTGTGTACCAGCACCCTGCCATTAATTCTGCCAGCAGGAAGGTAAAATCTGAATCTGTGCAGTGCTCTAGGGCTCCACACTGCTGTGACAGTTCAGCTACAGCTCAGGAAAGGTGCAGTACTGTAAGTGCATTTGCGTATGATTTATTGCAACTGTTGGCCTTGACTGGTACGTTACACCTAAAATTCATTTTATTCAACAAAATCCACACCACTTAACTCATTAGCTCAAATCAAACCACAAGCAGTGCAGAATGTGACCACCCAAAGAAAGAGCAGGGAGGGGTCCAGAAGAGACATGTTCATAGCACAGATCACCTTAAATCCCAGAACTAAGCAGATACAGGCTCTTATCCCAGTTCAAGAGAACTCCAGTTTCTTGCTGGGGTATAAAAGTTATCTACAGACTTCAGCTATCAATTGTTCTTCCAACTCAAGAGCAGGCAGTGTCAAACCATCATTCAGATGGCTGCAAGGAGCCCTAGAGGGGAGTGTTTATTCTAGATGATCAGGTTAAAAAGAATGTATAGCCCATGGTTGGCAAAAAACAAACAAAAATTAGCAGCCTCACTCACCCACATTAAAACAGACCTGAACAACTGAGAGAAGTCAGGAAGTTCCTTCTACCACTAGTGCCATTTTGAAATACATAAATCAAGCCACTTTAAAACCAAGTAGCCAAGTTCTGCTTTACACTCACCTCAGCTTTGTATCTTTCCAAGCCAGGAGAACAGGAGGAATTCTTGCTCTTTAGAAAAAGAACAGATATAGCAGCTAACAATCTAAAGCCAGTAAGCTCTTTTGCTTGTTTCCAGTGCAGCCAAAACCAGTTTAAGAGAGCAGTTTGACAGCTTTACTGCAACAGCTCTACTGTCAGTCAGATGGACTTCTGCCCATGAATAATTATAGGAAAATAAAGGCTTTCTGCCTTTTTTCTTGGGTAATATTGCAGTACTTTGGCAGTGCCACACAACTGTAAGGACTTTCACACTGCTTATCAAGTCCAAAGGACTGAACTCAGCAACTAGAAGCCTTGGCAGATTTGTCTCTGGGTTGTTACTTCCAAAACTTTGTTTCAGTATAAATTCATTAACCAGTTGGAATCAAAACATGTTACTTCAACATAAACTGTCATCGTTTCCTCCTGAAGCCCCTAGAAGTCCTGGAAACACAAGTTTAGGCTGTTCAAATTTAAATACTTAAACTATAGCAGCAAAACAAAGCAAAATTAAAAGAAAACCAGGAGAGGAAACTTCTCTTGAATAGCAGAATCACTTTGTGTGAACAACAGAGGTGCTGAACAATAGCTTCTGCTTCTGTTTCTTTCTTTTCTTGCCTCCCTTTTCCTCTGTGAAGAATTAAAATGATACTGTCATTCTTGTCATGGAACAGGAACATCACACACAAATGATAAATGCTCTTCCCTGGCTTAAGTGGCTTCTACAAATCCACAACAATTCCTATCAATTCACTGAACACCAGGTAGTTTAACAAAAAAATTACTGCAGATAAATTAAGGGAAACTCCATCACACCTGAAACAATTATAAACATGCCTAAAAGATTGTGAAGTTGCTGTTGTAACAGCAGATCCTAGGACTGCAGCAGCCAGCAGTTTGCCTTTCCAACAGGTACCACTTTCATACATGTCCAAAAAAAACCACAACTGAAGCAGACACTCCACTGAAATTCCCAGGCCCTCCCATCCAATTCTCTCCATCATCCAGTGCACTCTCCAAACAGAAGCCAAAGCTAAACATCAGAACTGAGCATTAAAAATAAATTTCAGCAGCCAGCACCAGGTTTAAGTTCACTTCAGTTTGTTTCACATTCTCTAAGTTGAATTATCAGCTAGCAGTTACCTCGACATTCTGGTCAAACTAAAGTAGTAGTTCAGCAGCTCAGGTATTTTTAGTTTAGAAATGTATAACCTGAACTTCGTTAAGATAAAGCTGAATTTAGGTTTCAGCAGAGACATGGCCAACACGATTGTCAAAACCCATCTTTGTCCTAACAGGATTCTTTGCTAGTAGAAGATCTCAGCTCCCACTAAGAGGCTGCTTGAAGCTGACAGAAGCCTTAGTCAAGCTGTTCAAAAACCACAACCTGACAATTTTCAGAACTGTTCTCTGGCCAATTTTTGGTCCCCAAAATTGCTGCTTCACTTTCTCCCAGAGGAAGAAAGAGAAATACACAGGTTTTTTTCACTTCAGAAATTTTTCCTGCCTTTCCTCCTGCTTTTTACCTGATAAATGATCAGCTGTGGACGGTTTGTCCAGTTTCAGGAGGGCTGCCTCAATAGCTTGGCTGAAGGAATTCTGGAAGCTGGGCACAGGTATCCGGTCAGAGCTGTCACTTTCTCCATCACTATCTCCAGGCACTGGGAGTGCCAGAGTGTTCTCATCTGAAAGAGAGAAGGATGTGCATAAAACTTTCAGCACACAAATGCCCCTCCACACATCAGATCTTTCTTTTGAAGTTACAAGATTTCTCACATTTAGAGGCATGGTAAAGAACCTGAAGTACTAATACCAAATTCGCTTACCTCTTGTCTTTGGAGCAGGTTTAGGCCACGTTTCTGGTTTCGCCTTTCCAACTCTCAACATCTATCAAAAAAGTAGTAGGATATGATTAAATTCCACATACTTGAACAATCCTGCAGACCCCCTAAGTGGCAAGAAAATCTAGAAACCCCTTCAAGCACTCAAACCTTATGATGTCTCCCAAAGATTTATCCCACATTGTTTTTGTGAAGCAAGCAATTGTAGTCTCAGCATAATCCCCAACTAAGACACAGGTAATTCTGACAAGATGCACTCTGCTACATGGTTTACCTGGGCAAAGGAAGGGAAGGGAGACTCTTCTTCCAAGCTTCCACAGAGCAATGGGCTGGCCTGGTTGGCAGCAGGTGACAGCGGAGTTGGAATAGACTCTACAGAGAAAGGAACTGAGAATTAAAAGCCAGCTGCATTTGGCCAAGGCAGTCATTATGCTGCTTATCAGGATGTAACAGAAATGAAGTTTTATTATCCTATGTAATTAATAATTTTGACCTCATTGGTTCTATCCATCAGTCACACACAGCGGGGTTTCTCAAATTTCCTCAATCTTTTTATTTAAGGGAAATTTAAGTTTGCTTGTGGCTTTCTTTTGTTTGAGGGTTTTTGTTTACTTATTTTGGAAAGCTGGGTCCCACCCAGCTTTTTGTTGGGTTTATTTTAGAATAACGTGTTGGAGAACATAGAGATGATAGAAAGGAAAAATGCCAGTAGTGTTTTCATGGCAAGCACAATTTTCCTCCCTTTTTGGGGCAATTGTTTCCTTTCTTCTGCCTCATGTAAAAGATAGGATAACTACAGTGCAGATCTCATATTGTCAAGGTAGAGGCAGTAAAAGGCAGACAAAAGAACAGAATGTTACTTAACTATGTCTGCCTTTTGTGTATTATCTCACAGGCAGTCTAGGAAAGAATCATAGAATCACAGAATGGTTTGGGTTGGAAAGGACTTGAAGACCAATCCAATCCCTGCCATGGGCAGGCACACCTTTCACAACCCCAGACTGCTCCAAGGCCCATGCAACTTTGCTTTGAACACTTTGAGGGGCAGGGCAGCCAGAACTTCTCTGAAAATAAGCTGTCTTTGATCAGTATTGACAAAGTTTGACATGATGACCTGAGCAATAGATCCCGAAAGAATGATCAAGAGCTAAATGTGATGTGTTTTCCCAGATGCTCACCTGTCCGAAACACAGGGCTTCTGCCAAGAGGAGACTGACAGAAGCCCTGATGATCAGCACTGGCAGTTTCTCCAGGGCAAGAAGTAAAAGCAGGGAACTGCTGCAGATTCTCTAGAGCAATATGGACCTCTGGATCTAGAAAGAGATTTTAAATTAAAGCACTACACAATGTGGGGGAGGACTGTCAATATGCAAGTCATTTCAGGAGTCTAGGAGGTGCCAACTCATTTCTTTCCACCCTCTATTTGGAGACCAGTACAAGCCCTGCTGCTGGATGGAAGCAGTTTCTAGGCCTTTTTTTGCCTTCGCTTTTCACTTTACATCGTGATTACTATAAAAACAGAGAGCTATGTACACCATGGAGATAGCAGTGCCCTTGAATGCCCTCCATCTCTCCCAAAATGAACAAGTATGCAGCAATTGCATAACATCACTTAACATCCTGACTAAAACAGCTTATGTTTTTCATCATACAGGCATCGTTCCTAATACTTTGTAATCTTGTTCTAAGTACACACTACAAACTATAGGCCTCAGAGTTCATCCTGTAGCTCAAGAAATCAGCACAGCTCAATCACCAAGTATGACTGAAAATCCACCAGTTATGTGCCATCATAACTTACATTTGCCCTGTTTCTTGTTTTCTTCTATCTCAATCCTGCGTTCGCGCCGTCGTTCATCGCGAGCTTTCTTCTGCCGTAGACGTTTCCTCTTCTCAAGGTCATCTAGGAGCAATGCACAATACTGGATATCAAAAAACCCACACAAATACTCTGGGGCAAGGTTTCCTTCAGCTCTGAGAACAAGCTTATAACACATTAGCAACAAAATATGCTTACAAACAACACATGCTCTTCCAAGCAGTTGGGATTTTTTATTCTTTCTGAAATTGTTGTCTATGAAACAGTGAGTTGGGGCTGTTCTGTCTAGCAGTCAGACAGTTGATGCAAGAGGAGTAAAGCTCTAATGTATGTTCTTTTTCCTACCATTAAAGAGAAAAGAACAACTTCCCTTCATGGCAGAACCTACTAAAAAGGTAGGACAAACCTGAGAACAGCTCCAAAGTCTCCTTAGAGATGACAGGGGGCTTCAGAGCCAGTTCACAAATGCTGAACTCACAGGTGAGGGGCAAGTGACAGAGGTAGCGATGACGCTGTCTTATATCCTGATAAGAGAGAGTGATATGTCACAAGGAGTAGAGGCAGCCATGGTGATGAATGAAAATAGAATGCACAACATTCATCAAATCAAATGCAAAAAAATAGCACCAGTGACAATAGTTACTTTAGAAACTAAAAACACATGACTGATGCCTTGAGTCAGAATCAAATGTTCCAAGATCTCCACCAGCTACATCATAATCAGACTTGGATGCTACTCCAGCTTGGTTACTGATTTTCATGTTCTTCCTCCCTTCTCACTCACATCACTGGAATAAAATTCTGCAATACCAGACTTGCAACAATTATTTTTGTACTGAACCTTCTAGGAACAAAAAACTATAGTGCAGCCTACTTATCAAAAGCAACATAAGGCCCAGCACCTTTCACAAATTAGCATCCCTACCCCTTCATACTTATTATTTCTTACTACTGAAGAGAATCAAGTCTCCTCTACAATGACCAATCTGCTAAAACAAGGCCCTTAATAAGAAGATAATTACCTCTGTCATGGAGTAGCCAGTTATCTCCACTACAGCTGCAGTTATCTTCTCTGGACTCTTCTCCAAGCTGCCATATTCACGCACAAGGCATCGAACATTCACAGGGTGAAGGTACATGCACTGCCCATCCTCCGCTGAAAGGCAAGACATCATCACTCCTTCTGTGCCTGTTCATTTTCAGCACCCCTCTCCCCCTCAGGACACCCTCCACTAATAAAATTAAAGGTCCTTTCTGAGTTCCTGTGAGACTTTATTTCGCAGGGGTTAGCTGCATCTTATGAACTGACAAACACATTCCTCAAGGAGGGTCTCAAAGGAGGCAACTCTGCCCCTGTGATTCCAGGATTTCATTGCACTGACCTTGATAGAAATAGTAAAAAGGAGAGTTGCCAAGATGTCCACTGCTAACTGTTTCTTTAGATTCTTGGCAGCTTGTTTCAGCTGGATTTGGTTCCTCTACAGTGCTTGTAACAGGCTCTCCTACAGTGTCCACATCAGGTACTTCCTCCTCATCCAGCACTGCCTCTTCTACTTCCACAGGAGGCAAAAAGGAACTTGCCAGGTCAGAGGAAGGCTCCACAAGCTCCTCATCGAATGCAGAGAGATATTCCACCTCACACTACCACAGCAGAGAGGATAGAGTTAGTACCACGCCACCTACGTCAAACATTATCATCTCTGCAAAAATCTTTGGCACGAGTTCGCCGCACACTGCAGTGTGAAGTGGCAGAATTAAGTGTTAACAGGATCTGCCAGAGCAGATTTGTCACCCACCTTTTTCTCTTGGGAAACAGCAGGCTCCACAGCTTTGGAGCTTTCTAGGACCAATTCTTCCACAGCTGCACTGATTCCAGCAATGCCATTGTTTTTATCCTGGTCAGCAGAGAGTGCTGTTTCTCGTTCCTGCAAATTATCCAAAGGGATCAAGTTTCAATTTGCCATTTAAGCCAAGAGACCACCCCCATAGTTATTTTTAGCCTTGCCCTGGCATTCCTTTCTGGAATACCATCCCATAAAAACCGTTCTGCTGTGTTATCCTGAACACCACATCAGATACCTGGGGCCCCAAGGCTACAGTCTCCTCCAAGGTGTATAACACTACTCCAGCAGCAAACACCAGCAACTCGCTAGAGACCAGAATAATCACGTACAACCATCCATGCAGCAGAACAAGGACGCTCAGCACTCAGCACACTCATAAAAATAAAGCTATTAAAAGGCTCTGAAGAGGTTGTTACCTTCAGCTCCTGGATAGCTGCCTCAATGAAGCAGGCTTCGGGGGTGTGTTTTTCTTCCTCATACTGTTTCAGTAATGCCGCTTTTTCCTCCAGGATCACCAACTGCAAGACCTGCTCCCTGGATGCCAGAAGCAGCTTTGAGTACTGACTGTGCTGGTCATCTGCACAGAAGGAGCACCACATCATTAATATCTGCACACAGAGCCACCAGTTTGGAATGCTACTTCTGAAGTTTTGCTACTGCTCACTTTTATGAGTTAATCCCCCAGGGCAGACAACACTCAGCAAGAGTTTGATGCAGACTCCATAAATTAGCATTGTATCACAAACTGGTGTCACATAGCTGCTCTGACACCTCACATCTCCCCCACACAGCAGTTCATCTGCCATTTCACCACTGAGTGTCTACACATCAGTAAAAATCAGTATTAAACTTCTACACTGTAGGAGCATCACCTTTGAGAAGCCTTGAGGGTGTCAAAGCTTCCTGAAACAATGCAGTCTGCAGCTTCTTCCTCTTTCCTCAAACATACTGCTGTTGGAAATTTCTGCAAAGCCACCCAGCCTGGTTTGGCTCAAACTAGTTCATAAGCCCATATGTATTAAAAATCCATATAAAACATTATTATGAGGTTTTTACAAGAAGCACAGCAGAAACAGTAAGCTAAAGAATTGCAGTTTAGCAAAAAGGTGACCACTGCTGATAAATTACAGCAACCACAGCATCCCATATTAATACAGTCCCTAAAACCAATGCTCCCCAAGGGTCCAACCTTGTCTACAGATACCAAGGTAACAGTGAATTTCCTGGTTTTAGAGTGTTCTCAGATTCTATATTTGTCCTTTTGTTTGTTTTATGAAAGGACTTAAAGTCCCCTAAGTTTCAAATAGCGAGAAACGTGTAAGACCACAGCCCGCATGCTGGATATCCATCACATGTTAGAAGACTTGACTTTTTCCAGAGTTTAAATGCATGCAGCCTTTCCTAAATGTGACTGCAAAATGAAGTGAGCCAAGACAGCCCACAAAGCAGCAATGTTCAGTAAAATTATTTCTTTAGTCACAAAATTTTTGCAATACTAACAGATAAGATGATGATGAGTTAGTCACACTCTTGACTGGAGAAAACTGAAGATGTCAGGCAACAGATGTTTGGAATAGGTTTGCAATAATTTTGATTATTTCCCCATAGCATTCACTGACTTCAGTTGATAAGTGAAGATGATGAAAACCTTGTTGAAGATTACAGCCTTGAAATAGTTTAGACACAGAGACAGTTATTTTTGTGAAGCTGTATAATGAGTCAGGAGGAAAAAAGTTAAGGACATTGAAGAGCCAATAAAAGCAGTAAGAGTCACACCAATGACTGCAGGACACAAAGGACACATCAAACTATATAAGCAGTGACTGCAAAGGCAGGAGTCTGCAGTTCAGTCACTTGAAGGGATACAGCACACAAGTTAAGCTTGTACAGAAAAACAGTGTGAGTAGAAAGTTTACTGTGAATATGTGGTCATTAAGCTTTTCTGCTGCTAAGCCTCACGTTTTGCAGTCTGGTGTTTTAAGATGACAGCATGGCATTAACAGGGTCAATTGTCTCTACACAAATCCTGGCCACAGTCAGGAACAGGATTCCAGCCACCAGGATTCAGAAGCACTCACCTCTGATGTAAACAGGCTGAACCACATTCATCCACTGGGATTTGGGCAGTGCTACCAGAACACCTTTCTCTCTTCTCATAAGTTGCATCGTGATGGTATCACCAATTGCATATTGACGTGTTTCCATAGCAACAACACTGCAATGTACAGAGGGGGTTAGCAGAGTAAAAATAACACTTCAAAAAGATGCATAAGTTAATCAATACTGTCTCACCTCTTGAGGTCCTTCTTATGAACAGAGCCATAACAAATAGGACACTTACTCCAGGTCTTCTCACTCAAGGAGAGATAGTGAAGGATACATGCCCAGCAGAAGATGTGCCCACAGCGCGTGATCTTGGCGGCGGTTGGTGGGTACAGACATATGGGGCAAGAGGGCACCTCATGGCTACAGATTCGCTGAAATGGCACAGGAGAAGAACAGTACAAGTTTCAAACTCAGAAATCAGTTCCTGGCATCCAGAATAAGCCACCTGTAAGATCTACTCTAACATATCTTCCAGCTCTTTAGGCTCTGTTTATTTACCAAGATATTAGCACACTGTGAACTAACACCTTCAGACTGCACACAGAATAACCTTCTAAGCAACCCATCTTATTTCTTATACCTTATGTCTACTCTAATGACATTAAAAAGTCAGTCTTCTCATGTTTCCCCTCATGTATTCATCATCTCTAAGAGTCAGCAGCATCTTCATCATGAGAATTCAGACAGTGAGAAGATGGCAAGCGAGCTCTGTGGCCTCTCCCACAAGCAGACTTGTGCAGCCCTGTGTAACTGTGAGACTGAACTTACCCACTTCCATGAACATGCTGGGTCTAGCCAGACACTTTGGTAGCATCTCTGTGTGGCAGAGACATAACTGCTAAGCAAGCACCTAGATTTTTTCAGCTCTCTTGTAGTGACAGGTAACAGTAAGCCTACCTCCTCTCCACCTACACCATGCACCAGACTGTCTTGGCAGATATAAATTTCTGCTTGAAGCAACCCAAAACTTCTGACTACAATTCTCAAGAGATTTTCCATTTTGTTGCTAGGCAAGACAGGCCACCTATGCATAGAATAATTCTTCAAAATTCTATACTCTAGTCCTCTTCCATGGACTCATGCCCAAGTTTTCTGTTAATATCTCGATCACAAGGACTCTGTCTACAGAATGTCAGATACTATTTTTGATGAGCTCCCATCTGCGAAAGCAAGAAGAAGCTGCTAATTTTCCTAATAGATTTTAGCACTTCTCTTTTCCTGTCATGAAAGTATTTCATAATATATTCCATGACAGATCTTTCCCAGTATTGTGGGAGTGACAGAAAAGGCCTCAACTCAAAAACAGCTGAGTTTTATGTAACACCACAGAGGGAAAGAGGTAGTTAAAGACAGGTTGAGGTTCTTAAGAGGGAAAAAAAATATAAATCTAGCCCATCACAACTGACCACTTGCTCCACAAAGTCCCAGTTGACCAAGGTATCTGGATCAGCAAAGTGGACTGTGTAGTCCTGTTCTTCAGAGACAACAAACTGGCAGCTGGGGAAAGGCAAAGAGACAGATGATCCACTCAGTTGTTTCTAAAAACTTTTTGAGAACTATCCTATAGGATTCTCTGAGCTTCTTCTTTGTCCAGCAGAAAACTGCTGGATGCAGTCAGTAACTTCTATCAACAAGAAATCAAGAGTTCAGTTCACAACCAGATTTTCAGGATACAGGTGTGTCTAATTTAGTTAGACACAACATCACAGAGTAAGTACAAAATGAGCCAGGCAGACTGGTTTTCCAAAAATGTGTAAGAAAGAGCTGCAATGGGGATCTATTAAAAAACAGGGAATCCACAAGGGGAAAAATACTGTCACAAAAACTAGAACTACTGGGGTTCCTGCAAATAGACTTCACTACAATAAACCACAAAACATTATGAAGAAATCAGAAGCATCAATGCTGAAAATACTTTTTTATCTTTAATATTATCAGAGATAGGATGTCCTGAACACACTTCAAGTTCTGGGGGAATTTCCAGTCAAAAAGGAATTCTGCTGCTAGGTTACTGTATTGATCATCATTTGGGTTAGACTACACACTTTGGGGCCCACAAAATAATCAGCACTTTAAGAACTAAGACCCATAAAAGTAATTGCCTTTGGGACTTAAAAATTCAGATTAGCTTTCATTAGCAACTGCTATCCATCTCAACAAACCAAATTCTGGAAAAAACAACCATCTTCTATAAGGAACTATACAGATATTCCCAAATAGGAGTCACGTCCCAAAGTGATGCTTGAAAATTTGAGCAGATTTCTGTTTGTATCTAAAGTACTCACTCCATCAGATACCTTGCAAGTAGGTGAAGACAAAATCATCTTAAAATATAGTCATTACCACTAAAAACACTGCAGAAAGGTAATTTCACTCTGGAAAAGACTAATATAGTTAGTCAAGCTGGAATATAATTCCCTGACTGGTCACCCCTTACAGCTCCATGTCTCTGCAGAAGTCTAAGAGCCCCATGGATCTCCCACTCACTTGGCCTGCAGGAAGAGCTCCTTGTTGAATGGTTTATGTCCCCACTTGTTCCTTTTCCCCCAGTTGCCATGTCCATTCCCATCAAAATGTCCTGCTTGGCCACGGGGCTCAAAGGTGAAGTTCAGTAAGTGGTTCAGATTAATCTTCTTGGGACCAGAGAACTGGGCAGGGCTGAACTCTGCCCGTTGAGCCTCTGCTACCTAAGAGAGAACAACATCTGTTAGAACTTGCTGGAGTTTACAGCAAAGGCATCAGTACAGGTGCACACCCAGGCTCCATCAGTGACAGCACACAGAACATGCATCATCTACTCACTCACCTTCTCCCATCCCTGTTCTGCAAATCAAGTAGTGCAGCGTTAGAAATGCATGAGAACCTGAAAGTCAGAATTCAGTGGTCTTGCCCCACACTGAGCAAAAGGAGGAAAGAGATAAAACAACCACAAAGACAAGTAAAAGCTGGCAAAACATTGCAAAGAAGTTGTTCAAATCTTGACACTACTCTTTTAGACAGTAATACAAGCCTGATTACTACTTGCACAGGCTGTACCTGTTTTGGTTAGTTTTCATATAATGAAGCAATGAATCAGAATTTAACAGGGACAGCAGGTGAATTTTCAGCCAGTGATCTAGGTGAAAAGTGCTGCTCATCCATCAACACTAAAAAACCAGAGTATCAGTTAAAGCCCACAAACACTACAGCATTTAGGTCCACATCTGCATATAAGCCTCAGTCTGGTTTTACCTTGATATCAGCAAGGCCAATGCAATTACTTTCACAATACAATTGTCACCTGTAAATTTGTACCCCTGAAGTGGCTGGACACAATCAACCTTCAGAGGGCAAACTTTGGCGTGTTTAGAAGATTGGCTGGCAGAGTCCCTTGGGAGGCAGTGCTGAAGGGCAAAAGAGCCCAAAAGACCGGACTTTCTTCAGGAAATCTTAAAGGTACAGAAACATGCTGTCCCCTTGTGCCAAAAATTAAGTCAAAAATGAGGGAAGACCAGTTTGGCTCAACAGACAGTCTTAAATGGAATTCAGGAAAAAAGGGAATTTATGACCTGAGGAAGAAGGTGTGGGAACTCAGCAGGACAACAAGGGTGCCATGAGGTTATGCAGGGGAAGAAGTGAAGGGCCAAAGCCCAACTAGAACTTAATCTGGCCACTGCTGTAAAAGACAAAAAGATGTTTCCATAAATATATCAGCTGCAAAAAAGAGAGCTAAAGAAAATCCCCATGCTTTATTGGATGCTGAAGGAAACACAGTGGCAAAGGGTGAGGAAAAGGCTGAGGTTCTTAATGCCTTCTTTCCCTCAGCCTTTAATAGTAAGGACAGTTGTCCTCAGGGTACCCAGCCCCCTGAGCTGGAACACTGGGACAAGGAGCAGAATGAAGCTCCATACTCCAGAGAGACAGTGACCTGCTGTGCCATGGGGCTGGATGGGATCCACCCACAGCGACGGAGGGAGCTGGCAGCAGTGATAAGCATTTACCAGCAGTCCTGGCAAACTGGAAGTCAGCAAACGTGACACACACCTACAGAGGAGGATCTGGAGAATTACAGGCCTGTCAATCTGACCTCCATGATGGCAAGGTTATGTAGGAGAGCACTCTTCAAGCCATCACACAGAGTGTACAGGACAACCAGGGGATCAGGCCCAGCCAATGTGGGTTGATGAAAGGCCGGTTCTGCCTGACTAACCTGATTTCCTCCTATGACAAGGTGACAAAGTGCATGAGGGAAAAGCTGTGGATGTTTTCTACTTGGACCTTCGAGAAGCCTGTGGCAGTTTCTCACAGCATTCTCCTGAAGTAACTGGCTGCCCATGGTTTGGATAAGTGCACCACTCCGAGTAAAAAAACCTGTCTGGATGGCTGGGCCCAGGGAGTGGGGGGACAATGGGGTGACTCCCAGCTGGGTCCCCACTAGTGGGGTTCCCCAGAGCTCAGTATTTGGACCAGTCCTGCTTAATGTCTTTATCAATGATCAGGACAAGGGGATTGAGGGCACCCTATGCAGGTTCACAGATGACACCAAGTTGGGTGGGATTGTAGAACTGCTGGAGGATAGGAAGGTTCTGCACAGGGATCTGGACAGGCTGGACTGATGGGCCAAGGCCAGTGATGTGAGGTTCAACAACACCAAGTGCCAGGCCCTATACTTGGGTCACAACAGCTCCTTGGAATGCTTCAGGCCTAGGAAAGGAGCTGGAAATTTGCCCCTCAGGAAAAGACCTGGGGGTGTTGGAAAACAGCAGCTGAACATGAACCAGGTGTGCCCAGGTGGGCTAGGCAGCCAATGGCACCTGGGCTGTACTAAAAATAATGTGGCCAGCAGGAACAGAGCAGTGAAATTGTGTCACTCTATATTTTCACATGAGATGTGTACATGGCCTGTCTCTGCACCCATTCCTCAGATGCCATTTTTTCTTAGAGCAGAGAGCACTCCTCTTCTGTAGTTGCCAAGTTGCTCTGCTCACACTCCCTCTGGCATCTCAACGATGTCAGCACTTCTTAATACTCTCTCCCTTCCCAGCCCAGGAACTGAACACAGCAGACCTGTCTAGGCAGGCCAGGGTGATCCTCTCATCCCAAGAAAGGAGGCCTTGGAGTCACGGCATTACACTTCTCACCTCATCTCGTCTTCCACCATTAGAAGAGCTAAAAGGTTTGCCACTTCCGCCGCTGCCTCCCCTCTGAGGGGGCATCTTGTTAAAAGCTTTGCTTTTCTGTGAATTGGAGCGACGGGACTGACTGGAAAAGTTCTCATTTTTTGAATATGAAGTTTCTCTTTTACGATTATAACGCTGTTTGGATCCACTTGCATTCTTTCCATCTGAAAGGAAAATGTAAGAGGAATCAGATCAGCAGCCTCAGAGTTGGCCCCATGTACTGCATCTCAGCTAAAGTCACCTCAGAGATGAGCTCATCTCAGCCACTAACTTAAAGGTAGTGTTTATCAGGACATTAAATCCCCCCAGCAACCCAAACCACTTCATTCCTATCATTGTCCAAAGAGTTTAAAAGAATGTATTTGCTACACTCTATCCTTAATAAAAGGAGTTGAATTTCTTTTTTCCAGATTTGGAGTTACCACCACCAGATATCAGTGTGTTGCCTGCTACATTAAGTTATAAATACTAACATCACATACCACATCTTCGTGCCCCATTACAAGAACTGACAACAATTAGGGGTCTTTTCATTTAATTTTCCTAAAATACACAATTTCTCATATTTATCCTATCATTTATTATTACATATTATAAAATACATTTTATAAATACACTGCTGCCTGCATTTTTCTTGAAGGCTTCTATTGCCTGTTTTCACTCACTTCTGCACTCTATGCTCAAGGATCCCAGCAGATCTAATTCTGTTTAAAAAAAACTTTTATGTGATCAGGCCAACAAATGCTAATTGATCTTGAAACACAAACCAAACACTCTGTGGCCTTGCAGGGCACATACCTAAGATCTAAGTACTAAGTCCACCATCTATGCAACAAGAACTGTTTGCCAAAAACTACTTAGCACATCACTGACCCTAACACAGGACACAGTGGTGAAGCCCAAAGCAAAATACTGCAGGAATAAAGAGCAGAAAAATCAGTCCAGCTCTTGAGAGGGGTTTTCTGTGCCTCAATAGCTGCTAAATCAAACTGCTAGAACATAGTTAATACTATGAAGGTATCTCTAGTAGTCTTAACACAAGATCAGAGTTGCCCAAGGACACAACAGGCTGCCAACTGGGTGCTTAACCTGGCACTTCCCCCACCTGCCCCAAGTTTTATTTGTAGCAGAGGTATGGTGATAAGCTCAGAAACAAAACTCCTGGGGCCCCACAGGACACCTATCCACACCAGCCAGCCCCAAAGTCACTCTGGATACTCAGTAAACATTACACAAACAGCAAGACCTCACACAATATCTAGTTGCATTTTATAAAAGCCTATTAGTTCCCCTTTTCCCACTTTGTAGTCTTCCTCCCCACCCCCTAACATAAATCTTATGTGACAGGCAATCACTGTGATTCAGGATCATGTTTCTCATATGGGCAGTTTCATTGCCAATGCTTCCAGTTTTTCCCCTTCCCATCTACCCAAGCATTTAAAACAGCTGGAATGGTATCATCCACATAAAGTATCTTTTGTTGTTATTTTAAGTTTTTTCTTCCACCTGTGTCCCACAGAAAAGATGTGCTAAGAACAGGATGGTCTGTGTGTTATTTTATATTGCTGAGAATTCAACTTCTTAAGAATAAATTAAGTAATAAAAGTGGCTGGACTAGGTTCTGTGCTGGTCTGCTGCTTCTTGCACTTGTCAGATTTCTTTGGCTGCAACCACAGCTAAAACAGGACACTATCATTGCTTTCACACAATGTGACAGACCCATATTGCAGAAAAACTTCATCATCAGAACCGGCAATTTATTCTGCTATTCAAAAGGCTGATCCTTTAATTCAGAATTAAACCAACTCTGTCAGAACCACAGCTGTGTAACTCAAACACATGCCTGCATAGCTGGCAGTGCTTTAATGCACATCAGGCTAAAAAGACATGGCTTGAGCGTTATCAAGAAAAAACACACCAGAAGCTGCCAAGTACTCAGGGCGTGACCAGGTCTGGCTGAATGATTAGACAGACCTTTTTTGAGAATGTTTGTAGGAAAGAAGGATTAACCAACACCTCAGAGTCTCTGGTAAAAAATTAAGTTGTTGTGAAGAGGTTTGGACTATTCCTTAAGTTACTCAGGAACAGAACTGTCAGTTTAGAGCTCAACTACCCCCTTAAATCTGTAATTTCAGCAAATGCACTAGAGGGGCACGCACCTGTTGTGTCTGTACCACTTTGCAGTTTCTCTGCCATCTTCAAATAGGGAAGAGAAACAACTCAAAAAAAGTCAGTCTAAAGTGGTGTTTACAAGGCCCTGGAACAAGGAATAGCTCACTCTTGGAGCTGACAGAAGAATTTCCTACCACTTAAAGTTTTAATCGAATTGCTCACCACCAATTTTGTCAGTCAGATGGTTTACACACATTCCTGTCATACTATAGGTCCTTTTAAGGCACCTCCTAGAGCCTTTGGGAGTCACTTTAGTGACTCTCACATTTTATAGGAAAGAACTTTCCACTTGTGCCGTTTTAAAAGGACCCTACAACAGTCTAACAATGCTTCAAACCAGATTTTACAGATCAGTAGTTTCACCTCCACCACACAATAACTGACCTCAGTCCATCAGAGTAGTAATGGAATTGGTCAGCAGACAACCAGGAGCTTGGAGAATGCATCTGTAAATTGGAACAGCTTTCCCCCACTCAGAACCTAAACAATGCTGTTCCTTCCAACCTTTCCAGCATGCCACATGCCAGAGAGCTCTCTGCTT
Organism: Cettia cetti; assembly: GCA_013401135.1. NCBI lineage: Eukaryota > Metazoa > Chordata > Aves > Passeriformes > Sylviidae > Cettia > Cettia cetti. The sequence continues at coordinate 19,828 of VZUI01009868.1, forward strand.
TCTATCATCCATGCCAGCACACCCACAAAGAGCAGGGCAGGACAGACTGCACTCAGGCACAGAGAAAAGTGGAAGACCCTCACAGCCGTCCTCTCTTGTGAGATCCCAGTTTTAAGAAGGGTAAGTTTGGATTTGGTAGTTTCTTTTTTGCTTCTTTTCTTGGCAAATTAGGAGCTAGCAACAGCCAGAGTGCTGGTGAGGCACTTACTCTTTGCTCAGGTCCTCAGTCCTTTTGCTGTTTTCATGACATCTAACCTATATATATATACAGATGATGTAGATTTATCTACCCAATCACACTCCAAGAAACTTATAAAAAACACTGTCTTTGTAATTTAAAAACACTAGCAATAAAACTGCTCTGGCATTCTGGAGCAAACCCTGAGATTAATGGTTTCTTCTGCTGCTAGAGGACCTGCATCTCCAAAGATCCAGAGAGAGAGGAAGATCACACCATGAGAAGCAGCTGTAGGTGACCACTTGGGCACTGGAGCTGCAATACTGGTTTGCTATTGGGGTGAGAACTGCAACTTCCTTCCACCTTTTTTCTCCCCTCTTTTGTGCTGAGCTGTGCTAAAGCCTGCAGCATTGCAGAAGGGGTCTGGATCCCACTAAAGCCACAGGGTGGTTTCATGAAAACACACTGAGGTCACTGCTGCAGCTGCCAAGGCAAACACCCCAGAGAGCAGGAGGTGACCCAGCTCTCCCAGCCCAGCCAAGCAGGCTCACTCTGGGTGTGATAAGGCCCAGGAATGTTTGTGACAACTAACACTGCCCATCAGCTCTTGAGGACTGCAGACAACCTCAGCAAGCCTGTGTTGTCTCAGCTACTTTATTCCACTCTAATGGGATGGGATTCCTGTTGGCACATTAATACAACATAAAGAAACTTTCCTGTTGGAAACTTTCAGTTTAATTTAGTCTCTGAGGCCAAATTTGAAAGACAGGAGGAATTACACTTCCACAAATAGAAGGAAATACAGTATTCTATTCAGCCAATTTCCAGTGAAAGAGAAGGTAAGGATTCAGGAATATCCATTTCTTCATTTCCTCAGCTGGACAGTTATAGCAGGTAACTCTGGAAAGCATCAAATGGCAAGTGCTTGACTAGATTTAACCCAGTGACCATCTGCACAATGTCTGTGGTCCATAAAATTACCTTCCATTTCAGAAGAGATTGATGTAAGATTTCCAGAATACATCCTATACCTGTCCTTAAAGGGATGCACCACATCAGCTACAAGGACAGTGATAAGGAACTCAAGAAAAAGATTCCATAAGGTGACATGCCAGTGTCCTACACTCAACAGCTATGAAAACACAGCCAGTTTTACCCAACTGCCTCCTGTGTAGTTGTTTGCCCTAATTTTGCCCTAATAAGGGAATATTTTAATTTTAGTTTTTAGTACCCTCCAGTTAAAATGTTCCTAAATAAACATCAACTCCTATGAAAAGAGATTCTAATTTGTCCAGTTCTCTTTGATGCCCTGTAAAGGAAGCAACTCATCACTCTGCCCTCCACTGTAGCTCAGAAACAACTATCACTGAAGTAGAATTATGCTATGACAAAATTTTCCTGTTTTATTTTAAAAAAAGAGGTCTTAAAAAAGTTTTGGCATTTATTTAATTAAAAGTTTAGGAGTAGAGGAGAATGGTCATCAGGATTTCTCTCCCCACTTCTCCTGTGCTATCAGTGCCATTATTTCAAGCCTGTTAAAGGTGACAGTCCACAAAAATCACTTAACATTTTTATTCTGGAACAACAGGCTTTTTACATCCTTCCTCAGTCCAGATGCTCTGTCTTCTGCAGGAATGGATACAAGCCACAGCACAAATCATCTTAACCCCTTCCTGAAGGATTTTTGTATTCTGTGAACAATCCTCCGCAGAGCATCACACAACACTACAAAAGAAGTTGGAGTGAGGAGGTGTGTCTCTTGGCAAGACAGGGACAGAAAAAGTTCTTAAAAAGTCTTCCAACTGTTTGAATTCCAAGCTAAAATGTCACTGTAATTGCACAGTTACACCACAACCTGAGGAGCTGTGGGTGAATCACCTCCCATGTCCCACTTCTGTCAATCCTGTAGAAGATCAATTAATACAGGTGAAGAGCAGGTAATACTTGGTTACCCAGGACATGATCATGCTTAGAAGGTCCAAGGAGGAGTCAACAAACACCTCCAAGATATTTCTTTTGTTAACCCTCTGGAGATCACTGCTGCTTTCTCTGAGGCATCAAGTAATACAGCTGAAATAAACCACTGAGGAGGAAGGAAATTAGTACAGCAATGGTGGTGTAACAACCTGTTGACATTCTCATATACTTCAAGGACTAAAATCACCAACTTTAATTGTTACTGCCCCATTTCTAAGTTTTAGGGGAAAAAAAAAAAAAAAAAAAGCTTGCCAGGCTCACTCTCTTCCTAATCAAGTTTAGAGAGCTATGTGGGCTTAGGTCTTACCTTGAAATGACAGCAGCCACACCAGCTTCTGACAAACTGCCCTGTCAGCAGAACCAGCTGTTTGCAATTCCAGGTGTGACACTCTGGGTTGAACGCCAGATGAGCAAACAACAGCCAGCTAACTCTGAGCTCCCCCAAAGCAGGTCACTGAAACACCGGGGCTGTGTTCAAAGGGGAATGCTGCGCACAGGCACCAGACCCCCTCGGTTCGGTGTAACAACACAGGTACAAGATAAACTTAAGGGCTCTGTTCACAGGCACCGGTAAATATATGTTCCTACTATAGCACCAGGGCTTTACCTCTCAAGCTGATTACTCCAATACTAATGAAGATAAAGCATTAATCCTTAAAGGAAGAGGAGAGTAGGAATCCCAGCCCGCCAAACAGCGAGCAAAGCCGGAAGAGGATGGGAAAAGAAACCAAAAACAGGCAGTGACCTGAGACGCCGCCTATTAAACCCAGCTGAGACACAAACAACCCTACAAGGCGAAATTCAGCTTCCCCACAAACACAAGGGCGGCACAAGGCCGTCTGTCCCCGCAGCCCCACGCTCGTCCCCTCTCCCCGTGCGGAGCCCCCTCGCAGCTCTTACCGCCTTTGGGCTTAGACTCCCCCGCGGCGGGCCCGGCCGAGGCGGACCGCGGCTGCTGTCCTTTGCTGCCGGCCGAGGATCCGGGCGCACCGGAGCCGCAGGGGCTGCTCTTGTCCATGGCGGGGGCTGCGGGGGTCGCGCCGGGCGGGCTCTGCAGCATCAACGGGCGCCCCGGGCGTGCGGCGGCCCTGGGCGGGGGGGCACGACGGGCGCTGGCGGAGCCGGCGGGGGCCCAGGCTCATGGCCCGCGGGGGCGACCGGCGGGGGCGGCGCAGCGCGGACTCGGCCTCCTTCATGGCGACATCTTCTCGCTGCTCCGCTCGAACCGGGGAAGGCCGCGGGAGGCCGGGCCGGGCCTGCGGGGCTCCGGGCGCGGGGGAGAGGAGAGCTGCTCACGGAGCCCCGCGGGGCCCGGCGCTGCTGCCGCCCGAGGGGTCGGCACCACCCCGGCACCCACCGGCTGCTCGGCGCCGACACCGGCCCCGGCTCGGCCGCCGCTGCCCCGTAATGGCGACGAGTCGCCCGCAGCAGTGGCCGGACCCGGATGCAGCCGGTCCGGGCGGGCCCGCGGGCATGACGGGATTTGTAGTCCTGGGCCGCGCGGGGCGCGCCGGGAGCTGCGGGCCGAGCCCCGCACCGAGCCCCGAGCCCCGCACCCGGCACCGGAGGGATCGCCCCCACCTCAGCAGCGCCCGACAGGATAGACAATCATTTGGTATAAAATCATTGCCACCCATTTGTAGCAAATCACCGTAAAAGGTGTTTTTTGGTTTTGTTTTTATTTTTTTAAGTACCTCATGAGGCCCACTTGAAGTAGTATTTTTTAACTTTTCCCTCAAAGCAAAAGGGGGAAAATACCCACAAGGCAACTCGGAACCTAAAGCCATTTCTTTTAACCTTTAAAATGCATTTTGAATGCATCTCCTGATGCCTTTTCCATTATTTTAGGGATGATAGCTTCAAGTTCTGTGGGAGACCAATTCCCAGCTTCTTAAAAAAACATATGGGTGGAGCATGTAGGAGCATGAGCATCTTTATGCCTATAATTCATACCATGATCTGAATCTACAGCCTCTCAAGTTAAAGCTTGGCTACTAGTTTTGTATGCATAGGCCACATACTCTGTAACATGCTCTCAACAAATCTAGGAATTTGGGGTTTGCACTTTTCAAACAAATCCTCTACAAATATTATTTTAAGAAAAGCCTCATAATTGCCTTATTTTAACACCTGATTGTTCCCTATTTATGTCTATTATTCTTAGAATTACTGACCAAAGTGTGAGTGTAGTTACCACAGTGCTTAGATCTTCTGGATTTGAAGGGGAAAAAAACTCCTCAAATTTCTAACAAAAATTACTCCTCCACATTTGAAAAGAAATAAGAAATAGCACATCCAGTACCAGGAAGAGAGTATGGAGACACAAAATTTTAAAAGCAAAACACAACATTTTTATTAGCAAATCAGCTGACTGTGGAAAGAAAATAAATACAAGGAAGTCTTCCCCCAAATAAGAGCAACCATACAATTCAAATAGTGTTCAATAGGAAGGTATTAGTAGCAAAAACTTGCCCTCGTTGCATGAGCTGCAGTGCCACACTCAACACTGCATTCCTCCAGAGACCCACTGGCACCGGCAGAGCATCGCTTCAGACAGCTCCGCATCCTTTATCACAACCGTCAGATCGCACATGGTCACCAATAATAACCAAGCATTCAAAGATGGAGGAGCAGCTCCCTGCCAGGACCGCCGCCAAGCAGCCCCACAGGTATGGATACCCCACAGGTATCATTTCCAGCGCGCTCTCGGGCGCCGCTCGGTGCCACCGCCGTGGCCGGGCAGCGTTGGCCGGGAGTGCCGGGCACAGGGAGGGCGGGGGTGCGGAGGGACCCGCAGCTCCCCCCGGCCCGGCCGCGCTCCGCCATCCCCGCCCGGCGCCTCCGGCCCGGCCCGGCCCCTGCGCGCCGCCGCCAGCCATTGGTCACGGCCAGCAGCACCCAGGAGCTCATTGGCCAGGCGCGGGGTGATGGGCGGGGCGTTCGGATGATGGGCGGGGCCGGCGTGCCGCCCTCCCGTTGCGTTTCCATGGCGACGGGAACGCCGCTGGTTCCGCGGTCGCTGTGGTCCCGGTAAACCGGTGACACCAGGGAGAGCGGCTACGGCCTAACCCTGCCTAAAACAATTGTAATGCTGTGGACGAACAGGGAGGGGATTCGGCCAAAAGCCTCCAGTTGCTCCTGAACCGTTTTCTGTACAAGAAAGAGATCCTGGCTTGCTCTATTTGCCTGGCTGGCCATTACATCTAGTTGGTCAAGGAGCTTTGAGCCCACACTGGGAAGAGTTTGAGATTTTTCTCAGTATGATAGCTGCTATCAGCTAAGTCTGTGGTTACTGGAAAAACACAGAAGACTCTGGGCTTATCTTCAAGGCTCCACATATTTTCCTTCCCTGCAACACATCACCAGTAGGACAAGGGACAGACAGATGGCCTTCGACCCAGGCCAAGGGCTGCTGTAGTACCTACTTGTCCCTGACAGAGTACAGGCCTGTCTAACCACAGCACTCCTTGGTGACTTACGTATTTAGCCAGCATTCAGGTATTCTGGATTTTGGAAGAGATTTGAGAGGTGACACCAGTCCCCAGAAAAAGTCCAAAGTATCACATGTCCACATTATTGTGCTTTTGCAAAATGTTGTTCCTCCTTGATGGCTGGTGTGGATAGTTACATGAAAAGTTATTACAATCAAACATTTATCCTCTTTTTAAATGACTGTGATTCCTTTCAACTTCCCGTTTCTCCACAGCCCAAGGGGACTCTGCAGAAACTTATGCTACATTTTTTTGGGTATGTCTGTATCTTCTACCACAGCTGTCTGACCATAGATGGATGTCTGTATCAAGCAGTGAAGAGGGTTTAGATGCAGGAGCAACCCCCTGCCAAGCAGCCCCACAGGTATTGTCATTGTCAGTGTGCCCTCAGTGCCACCAGTCACGGGGCAGCACTGGCCAGGTGTGCCAGGCAGGGGCACAGCTGGAGCAGCAGCTGCTCAAACTCCAGCTGAGCTCTGTGGCTGGGAGCAGCACCAGCCGTGCTGCCCACCCACAGCGGGCTCTCCGTGCCCCGGGGCTCCCCCCACAGCGGGCTCTCCGTGCCCCGGGGCTCCCCCCACAGCGGGCTCTCCGTGCCCCGGGGCTCCCCCCACAGCGGGCTCTCCGTGCCCCGGGGCTCCCCCCACAGCGGGCTCTCCGTGCCCCGGGGCTCCCCCCACAGCGGGCTCTCCGTGCCCCGGGGCTCCCCCCACAGCGGGCTCTCCGTGCCCCGGGGCTCCACCCACAGCGGGCTCTCCGTGCCCCGGGGCTCCCCCCACAGCGGGCTCTCCGTGCCCCGGGGCTCCCCCTCCCCGTGCCCCCGCAGGCAGAGCGCAGCTGCTGCCCTTTGCTGCCGGGCCTGCAGGGGTGGCTCCACTCCATGCCTGGGATCACCCACAGTCACCCGAAGCCTGGATGGAGCCCAGGCACGATGGGACGCTGTTGTCAGCAGCAATGGGAACTCCAGGGGCCCCACAGAGAGCCCCACACACCCCCTTCAGGCAGGTGACTTGCCCACAGAGTCATCCACTGTCACCACAATGTTATAAATCAGCCAGAAATAACAACCTGGCTGGGGTAGAACTTGGCTTTTATTCTCCAGCACACTTCTCCAGAGATAGCAGAAAAAAAGAAACAGCTCAGGTTTTGGGACAGCACATCCAGCAAACAAGATGGGGGAAATTATTTTATAAAAGTAAAATTAGAAGAATATGAGAAGTTTGGAACATAAAGAGCTAAACACTGTCAGTACTTGCATAGCACTAGCAGTAATCAGGAAATACAGTAGATGGCTGTAAAACTTGCAAAAGCAAAACTGCTCCAACAGCTCTAGTAGCAAAGGAGGAGCCTTCTGGAAAAAAAAAAATAAATACAAGGAAGACTTTTTTGGTACTTTTCCTTTTTATATCCACGATGTAATGTCATCTGTTACAACATAATCCCTGCCATCGCCCTTGAAAATCAAGGCCTGTGTCCTCAGGAAGGCTGCAGTAACTAGTCAGAGAGTCCTGTAACTGATGGAAGTTTCAGTAACAGTCCAAGGTTCTAGCCAGACTTGAAAAGAAGAATGGCGACTTGACCGAGGTAGAAGTAGATGAAGTGCTTGGTCTCATGAGTCACATAGCTGCCAAAATTCCTTCCCACGATACAGTGCCAAGTAGGATTGTATTTCTTGTCAAACTCCTGCAAAACAGATGGATCACTGCAAATTAAGAACTCTTCTAATAGGTATTCACTATCTGAGCAAGGCAATCAGAGGAAGAACAGATGCTCTTAAGTACTAGGATTATTTTATTTACATCTTATTGTTCACCTGCTGCTTAGTCAGACAAACAAAAACCCCACAGCACTTCCTCACTGAGCAGTACTAAGTTTAAAACATTACTTTTGTTGAAGTAGTCTTCTATTCCCCCCATAATTCATAACATGATTGCATCTACAATTCTCAAATAAAAGATTCATCATTAGTTTTGTACCCACAGAGACAAGCCATAATTTAGACTTCACTGTTTATCAGCAGCACAGCTGCTAAACAGAAAATTCTCTGCCACATGCTCTGTAAAAACACAATGATCAAAAAATCTAAGCAGTTGCACTTTATGTATTTTCAAACAAATCCTCTGTAAATTCCCAGTAGTTGCTACAAAGCTTCTCCACCCTAGGCATCCTGTATTTTAAAGTTACCTCCACCCCCGGCAGAGCAAAGCCTCAGGCTTTGAGTGGTACAGCGGCAGAACAGCTCCAGCTGGGTGCCTTCAGAAGGACCCCGAACAAAGAAACTGCCAGGCAATTACACCCTCCCAATCTCAGTTCCCCGCTCTTCACAGTTCAGACCACTAATATTAGGTTCTGAGGACTTCTTGTTCTTTACTGAGTCTTTTCATTGTCCCCGGACAGTCTTTTTCTCTCTCATGTTGTGGTTTCTGCTGACAGTTACAACTTCCGTATTTTCCAGGTTGATCTAGCTCTTGAGGCCCTTTTTCACAGTGTTAGGTGAAAGTTAACATATCTATGTGAAAATTCACAGCTTGTGGCCTAAACATTCATCAAATTTAGCTCCTCATGCCAAGCAGTTAACTCCAGACAGTTTCAGTCCAAGCGGCCTTAACAATTCAACAGTTCTTCCACTCAGATCACTTTAACTCCTACTGACGCACTTTGATTTCTCCGTTCCCCTGAGCTGACGAAGCAGGAAATATAATCTGAACTAGATCTTTCTCGTGTATTGTTAATCCTACATAAAGGACAGCACAGATGTTGCAAACAACAGATAATCAGTGCCAACAGGATTTTCTTTTTCTTTTGTGCTTGTATCACTACATAAGGAGAGGTGTGATTACAGAGAATGGCAGAAAATTACTTTTACCCTGCTATTTTTGATCCAGCTGGCAGGAATTGTAAAGAGATCCTTAACATCAATTTAAATACAGTTGAAACCAAGAAGAACAAGCTTCCTCTCATAGGAAAATAACAGGAGAGCTCAATTGAGCCCCTGTGTTTTGTACCAGCTCATCAGTGGCAGAGACAGTCAGGTGCCACTCTATCCTCACATGGACAACGAGACAGTAGCAAAAAAGGTCGCAAGCAGAAAGTACTGCAAGAAAAAAAAGCAACGCCTAGAAAGGTCCACGTAAAGGGTGGGTAAAGGAACACATGGACATCAGCCTAAAGAGAAAGTCCAACTTGATTATCTAGCGTCACTAGAACTTGTTTTTCTAGCACTACTTGCCTAGCAGCATTCTCCCCAATTGATTTTTCATGTGCATAGAGATATCATGAGTACATTACAAGCCAACATCTACCTTCTTTATGTGAGCAGCGATGTCCTTCTCAATGTTGTATTTCTCCAAAGCTTGAGTTGCACATTCCACAGCGTCTTGCTGCATCTCTTCTGACATGTCCGCATTTTTGATCACTGCTTTTCGATCGCTCATGATTGCCTGCTTGGAGAAAAAAAAGAAGGAAATTCAAAGTTGCAGGAGCACCTGCCGGAACCACCCGCTGCCAAGCAGCCCCACAGGTATCGCCATTCCCAGCGCGCTCTCGGGCGCCGCGCGGCGCCACCGCCCTGGCCGGGCAGCCCTGGCCCCGGGCACGGCCCCGGGCACGGCCCGAGCAGCGGCGGCTCAAACGCCGGCTCACGTTCGGCCCCCGCTCTCCGCTCCGCCGGGAGCCCCACAAGCACCGCCGCCCTCCCGGCCCTCCCCAGCCCCGCTGCGGCCCGACGCCGCCCGGGAGCCCCGCGAGGGAGCGCGGCCGCTCCATCGCCCGGCCCGACGGCCCTTCCCTCCCCCGAGGGAAGCGAAGAAAGCCCCGCACGGGCGGCCAAGGGCTCGGAGCCCCGCCTGGCTACAGGGTGCCGCCGGCAGCTGCCGGGGATGCGGGAAAACCGGAGGCGGCGGCCGGGGAAGAGCCCAGGCACAGGGGAGCCGGCTGGACACGCGGGGTCCTCGGGTACCGGGATGGCCGAGTCTCTCTGGGAGCCGCCCACGCCCCGTCCCTCACCGTTCGGGCGCTGCGGGACAGGCGCTGTGCAGAGCGGACGGCGCTGCGCTCTGGTCCGTGCGCGCCTCCAGCGCCTCTGCCCCGCCCCCTGCTCGCCGGCCGCTCCCCATTGGTCACCGGTACCGCCTCCCGGCCGCTTATTGGCCAGCGCTGCCGGTGCCCGAGCGCCTATTGGCTGCGGCCTGGTGCTCTTGCAGGGTTTTACTGCGGCGTTGTCTTGCGGCCCGGGATGCCCCGCGCCGCGTCCGTTCCCATGGCCACCGGCGGGCTGCGGGGAGGTACCGGGAGCGCAGGGCGCATGTTTGGGGATGAGCCCGCGGATTTGGGCTGTGCACGGGAAGCTTCCAGTCCTGACTCCCCTGTCACTGGTCTGCTGCTCCTCCGCAGGGGAGGTTTAAGTTGGACATTAGGAGAAATTTCCTCACAGAAAGGGTGATTAGACATTGGAAGGGGCTGCCCAGGGAGGAGGTGGTGTCACTGTCCCTGGAGGTGTTTAAGGAACGCTGGATATGACACTGAGTGCCGTGGTCTGGTTGACATAGTGTTTAGTCACCGATTGGACTCGATGATCTCAGAGGTCTTTTCCAATCTAATTCTGTGATTCTGTGTGGCATTATCAGGTGATCCTGGGTAAAAAGCTGTTATTAAAGTATGCTCAGTCTCCAAGGCATTGTAGTGTGTCCACCAGCTTCTGTAAAATACCTTTCCATAGTTGATATGTGGGCCCCAAAAGCCATTTTATTACTTGCCCCAGCTAGGATCACATAGATGGTGAGTTTAACCAATAATCTCTGCAACAGTCTTTGTTTCTCTTTGGAACAAGCTCTTCTTGGGAGTAGCCCTTTCAATGGTATGTGATGTTACTGAAAGAATACTGGGGTATTATGTGGAGCAGCTGTTTCAGTAGTATGCCCTTTACTGAGAGTGAAGCCCACCCATGTCAAAGGAAGGAGCTCCACAGCTTGTGAATGGCATTTGGTCACTTGTCCTGTTCACTTGTCTGTTCTCAGTTGTGTTTTTTCAAATCACACTAAGTGACCTCTGGTAGAAATCTCTGACCCGTGTTTACTGCATATGATCAAGTCAGCTGCAAACTTTGTTCCTTTAGTGAACCAAATCTATCAGACTTTTATGCCATCTTTTGCAGACCTCACTATTTCTGCAACTCTTGCCTTTTTTTGTTTGTATTTGGTTTGGGGGTTATTTTGGTTGGTTAAGTTGGGTTGGTTTTGTTTTGGGGTTTGTTTAAATGAAGGAGGATGTTTTGGTAGATGCTCAGTGCTCTGTTTTCTTAGTTTCACTCTCCCTGGGGCACTTTCTGCTTACACTCTTGTCAGCAGATAGAACGTTGCTGTTGAGTCTTCCACAGTTGGTGATCTGTTAATAACAGGACTCTGAACCATGTCTATGGCAAACAGCACAGGACGACTTAAAAGAGGTTTTTAAATACAGTTGGTAGGACTCCCATTTCCTTGTAGAAATTTAAAAAAAACCAACACCTCAAGAGCAGTCATTCACCTTACTTGAAATGTAAATATTGTGCTTATTCATGCAGTGTAGTTACATGCTCATTGTCATTCAGAGCAAAAGCAGCGTAACTGCAAGCAACTCTTTCCTTTTGCAAACTCTAAGGCAACCTCAGAAGAATATACTGCCCCCAGAAATATTGAAACTGCAAAATGTAATACTTTTGTCACTCTAGAATATCTCAGGAATAACTCCTGACTCCCAGGTTTTCGCATTCCAGTTAGAGATACAGTTCACAACTTTGCTTGTGTGCTAGAAACATGAAGAAGCTTTGAGTGGTCTTGGGGCCACAGTAAGTAATTTCCAGAACTGTGTTCAGTATCTACAGCACTTGCAGCAGTTCTTTGAGAACTGGACAGTTTTGTGCTGACAGAATGGAACCATTTAACAATCTTCATGCTTCCACTGAACTTCAAAAACACCCATGAATCTCTGAGGAGGTGATTGTGTTTGGAAGCTGCAGGCAAATTTCTCTGCGTTTATTAAGAAATGGTTTGCTGAGGGAACAATTGTGATGACGACTGCAGGAAATGTCAGTGTGGGTGAGATACATGTCATTAATGAGAAACATTAAAGCCTGAGATACATTAAAGCCTTACTTGTTAATCAAGAATATAAAAATACATTTTCCCTCAAGACAGAGCTGCAGGGAAAGGCAGAACAAATAAACACAGGAGATAATAGCTGGGGTAGAGGAGGTGCTGAAGAAAACTGGGTAATGGATAAAGCATCTAATGAGATTCCCCTCCCAGATGGAGCTTAGGCTGTAAGCACTTTTTGTGAGGTGGTTTTTTTTACTCTGTGTTGCACTGTATTAAGAGAGATTTTCCTGGGGCTCCTAGTTAATACCAAAACATAAAATAATCATTATGAGCAATAAAACAATTTTCTTTTTCTTTCCACAAAAGAAATTTCCACACTGAAATTTTCCAATCCAATTTTGTATCTATAGGTTTGTGGTGGTGGAAAAACATCAGGTCTAAGTGAGGTTATCTCCATGGTCTCCAGTGAAACCAGATCCATTTCCTGAGTCCTGCAGGTGAACCAGCACATGAGGGGTCTCTCTGCCTCTGTCCAAGTGCAGCCAGGGCCCAGTGGGGCTCAGCACCATCCCTTGGGGCTCAGCAGCACCAGTGTTAGACCCACTGAGGCACTGACATGCCCTGCCCCACAGGCTGCTCATCTGCCCTCTGTGAGCTTTTCTTTTTGGTGGTTGCAGGTGTCTGAGCCAAGGTTGTAATTCCCTTATTTGTGGTGAAGTTGCACCAAACCCCTTCATTAGGGAGATGTGTTTTCCACTTTAAATGCAGTTTGAGCTGCAGGGAACAAGCATCAGGCAGTCTGTTCTCTCACTGGAGTGTGTGGGAGCAGCACTGAACTGGCAGTTTTAAGTTTAGCTTGTGCTGCATAGGGAATGTGGGATCATCTTGTCCAAATTGTTGGTTTAGCTGTTGCCTTTAAATAGTTACTTGATGCTATTTTGGGTTAAATGCTCCTGCAGCCATGCAGTTCCCTCTCAAATTCTTCTTCCTTTTTTCTGTGTAAATAATATTGTCCTCATTCTCTCTGATGGTCAAAGGAGGAGGCCAAAATGGATAGATCAAAGAGGGACTTCTCAAAGTGGGAATTACCTGATATTATCATTGTGATATTAATCATATTGATTGATTGGTACTTGGAAGTCTTTCCTTGTTATGGTTTATATACACATCATAAATTACTTATAGGCCAAGCTTGTATATTTGTAAAACTTCAGCATTTGCAGGGTCTGAATCTTTGCAAGTCTGAGACTAAAGCAATAATATAGTGTTCCAGCTTTGCAGAGGATTGGATTAGCGGTGTTAAATACAGGCTTTATTTCAATGCACTTGAAAGAATTCAAGTATCATAGTAATTACACGTTTTATGCATCTATGTGAGTATATTATGGATGCTTAAACAAATAATGAAGTAATTGCACAATTACAATTGCACAAGAGTGGGACAAGGGTTTGCTCTCACCTCTAGACAGCAAATTCACTTTGCCAAATAAAGGCACCAAGGTCACCTGCCATGCTGCTGTCCAGCTTCAGAGACATTGAATATTTCAGCAGCACTACTAAACTCCTACACCTTCTTTCTTCTGTCTTGCAAGTGCTCTTCTTTTGACCAAAATATGTGCCAGGGTGTTTTAGCTGTGACTGCACAGAAGTTTGTTTTCCCAAATAAAATACTGAAAGGGTATTTGGGCTCCGGGCTGTCACTAAGAGCCCTGCAGAAAAGTCTCTCGTTCTTCCAGCTTTGATAAAGGGATGTTACCTGAGAGAAAATAAAAAATAAATTGTGTGAGACCAGCTGTAAGTTACCTTGTGGGCAGGACACCCTGGCATGGAAGTGTTTCTCCAGTTTACTCCATGTATAGGCTGCCTAAATATCCTGAGAAAGTCAGGAAATTAACTCCTGTCTGACTTCCTGTAGGGAATTTCTCAACATGTGCAGTAGCTTCAGAGTCAGTCAGCCTCTGCACTGCTTCTGCACACTGTTTTGAAGATGGCTACAGTAATTTGTTTTAGTACTCCCTATTATTGGCTAGTGTTTCTGAAAGTAAATGCAGCTATGGCAGGTTATTTTCTTCAGGTTAATTCAGGCAAGATTAAGAGATTTTTGTAAGCAAGTCAATACCTGGTGGAGCTACAAAATACTCCTCTACTTTCTCTCTGGCATTTTCCAGCAGCTCTTTGGTACAGTTGCCTTCTGTCACATCATCTTCTCTGAGATACAGACACCTAAAGGACAAAGATTAGTGGTTGTCTTTAAGCTATTCTGTGAATATGAACTAGGAAGGGTGGCTTATCTCTAAATCTGGTTTTGGTCTCTTAAATAAGCACTGACATAAGTGCTGGAATGTTTTGAAGCACCCAAGAATGACACTGGCAGGCATTTGGGGAACAGTGTGACAATTAAGACAGATTAAAGAACTGAAGTTCACCTTTGACTTGCTCACACATAAAAATTACATGTGCCAATGACAACTTTCTCCCACACAAAACCACAGGAAGACATTTTGAGCAAAGGGGCCACATGCATCATGATTCCCAGGGGAGAAAAAGGTCACAGAAGCAAACAGTTTGCTGCCCTAACAGATAAAAGGAGGCTGCTGTGATTCACCACCTGTCCTCCAGCACTGAATCCATCGGTTCCACGCCATCGGTGTTTACTTCAAGAAGCTGATCAGCAAACTGGATCGCTTTCTGCAGCCGCTCCACGCCCTCCGAATCCCGGAAATCCACCAGGGCCAGGTGCTCCAAGTGATCCAGCACTTCCACCGACACTTTCTGCTGTACAAAAGCGTCGATATGGGAAAAAAAAAAAAGTCAAAAATTAACACGTTTAATAGCGCTACTTTCTTTTAATTAGAAACTTGTTACACGTCAAAACCGGAGTTTACAAAGAATCCTCAAATCGTTAAGGCTGGAAAAGACCTTTAAGATCATCAAATCCAAACCATTGGTAGGGACCCGCTGATTGCTGTCATTTTCTTGGGAAATTAACTGGTGTTTTATCCTGTTCCCGCTGTACCGCCCCGCGAGGGGCGGAGCGGCTGCGCGGGGTACCTGCGGCGGGCGCTGCGGCCGCTGCCCGCTCTGCCAGTTGTGCCGGTGCTCGCTGTGCCGGTGCTCGCTGTGCCGGTCCCCGCTGTGCCGGTGCTCGCTGTGCCCGTGCTCGCTGTGCCGGTCCCCGCTGTGCCGGTGCTCGCTGTACCGGTGCTCGCTGTGCCCGCTGTGCTCGCTGTACCGGTGCTCGCTGTACCGGTGCTCGCTGTACCGGCTCCCCGGGCCCCACGGGGGGACCCTCCCGGCGCGGAGCCACCGCACGAGGGACAGCGCGCGCATCGCGCCTCCGCCGCCTGACGTCACCGCCCCGCGCGTGACGTCACCGGCGCGCCGGATGTGCGTGTCTGGGCGGCGCGCCCGGCCCGGCCCGGCCCGTTCCGACCCGGCGCGGCCGCCGCGATGAACAGCGTGGGCGAGGCGTGCACGGAGCTGAAGCGCGAGTACGACCAGTGCTTCAACCGCTGGTTCGCCGAGAAGTTCCTCAAGGGCGACAGCGCTGGCGACCCCTGCGGGCAGCTCTTCAAGCGCTACCAGCTCTGCGTGCAGGTGCGTCCGGCCCCGGGGCCCGCTTCGCTCCCTGCTCCCAGCGTCCTTCCCCCGCGCTGACTCTCCCGGTACCGGGAGCAGCCTCAGGCATCAACAGGGACCCCGACACGCACCTCTGGGTTTATCTCGCCCTGTGTCTGTCGGTCATGACATGGAATATTTTACAGGCGTCTCCTGTTTTTATTGTACATGATTTCTGAAGTGTGCTCTGTAGCGGCTGCAGCACGTTTCTGTGGGACGGACTGTAGTTCAGTGTGTTTTCAGTACGTTCTTCAGCAACTCTAACATCGAAGCTTTATTCAAACCAGCCTTTTAGACTACTTTTTCTAGATCACTTTTTTTTTTTTTAGATGATTTCTATTCAGGCAACAAGCGACAAGACAAGAGGTTATAGACTTAAGCTGCGTCAGGGAGGTCCAGGTTGGACATTCCGAGGAATTTTTTCACAGAAAGGGTGAACAGACCTTGGAATGGGCTGCTCAGGGAGGTGGTGTCCGTGTTTAAGGACAGCCTGGGCATGGCCATGGTCTGGTTGGCATGGTGCTGTTGGGTCATAGATTGGACTCGATGATCTCAGAGGTGTTTTACAACCTGATTCCGTGGTTCTGTGTTTTGTACCAAAAATAACATAATGTAGCCCTATAAAGAACAGCGGAGTTTAATTATTTGGTCTTCTTTTTCTTCTTTTCAGAAAGCAATCAAGGAAAAGGACATACCCATTGAGGGCCTGGAGTTCATGGGCCCAAGTAAAGGAAAAACTGAAAACTCCTCTTGATGTTGGCTGTATGGGTGGAGTCACTAATAGGAGCCTTTGGACTAAGCACCATCACCAGGTGTACCACAGTTGCCACCTGGATAAGACCTTTGTTACCTGCTTTCTAGGAAGTGACAAATGTTCTCTGCTTGTGAAACAAACAGCTAAAAGAAAAAAAAAACAAAAAAACCAAAACCAAACCAACAAACTGGATCATGTGGTAACTGCTGCCTCCTTTCCAGTGAAGGTTGTTGGTGGTTCAGCATATAACAGCTTAAAAATCCATGTGAACTAACTTCCCACTGAATGTACTCTGTAATGGGGGAATGCTGGTTGGAGTGGGCTGAAATGGTTTCTTCGTGACTGATTTCTTTTGCTTATTTATATAACACTTGGAAGTGTTTAATAATAATATCAAGGGGGTTGATGTACTTTCTATCATCTCAATGCTGCTGAATTTTGGTGAAGAAGTTAGTTTCATGTCATCCTGAATGCTGAAGGGTTTAAGCACTTTTGTGTCAGCTACAGAGATGGTTTAAAAGCACTAGTGGACCTGCAACAGCTTGGCTAAAATAAATATAACCAGGTTATATTTTGTTCAAGTAGGTAACTGCAGTAGAGTCTGATTGTGACACAGACACATCCCTGAACTTGAATTCTCTCTCCTTTAGCATTACACATTTCTGTGGTTTGACCCTCGCACAGGGATGGGGCAAAGCTTCCCCTGTCCTTACACAAACACAGGGGAAAGAGTAAAAAATATTATGGACTGGGGACAAAAGATAACTTCATAATTCTAGAATTACAGTGAGGAAAAAAGAAAACTTCACTCTCTGCTTTTAATTACTACTAATTATTTAAAGGTTTTACTTAAAAAAAACCTTAAAAGGTGCAGTTCTTATACACTGCAGCTGCCCTGTCTGCACCACAGCCCCCCACAGACCCCAGACACTGAGTCCTGTGGGCCCTGTGCAAAGGATCAGGAGCTGCTGCAGCCTGAGGTGTTGTTCCTGGGCCAGCCACATACCCAGGTGAGCCACACTCTGTTCTCAGGTGCAGAGAGCTCCTACAGCATCAGCACAGGGATTAAATACAGCACTGAAAAACTGGCTGTTGGCAAAGTACAGTGTCACTCAGGTATAAATAAAAACAGGTCTAAGGGAAGGATCTAGAAAAAGCATTTTGAGACAGTTGACTAGGTAGCTTTTCTTTTTTAAGGAGTAACACACAAAACCAGTTTGCTTTTCTATGATCTTCATGTAGGGCTAAATCTAGTGTGACTTGGTCAGCTTTAAAACAACTGTGCCCGTCAGTGCCTTGTAATTTCAACACAGGAAAACTTATCTCAGCAATCTCTTACTGGTAAGCAGACAAAAAAAAATCACATGGAAACATGGGGAAGGGCATCCTGCAGTACCCACTTTGAGATTCTCTCTTGCCATCCATCACTCCTTTCAGCAGCAAGATCCCAAAGCAGCTGCTGAGTTCTGCCTTTTGGAAAGAACCACATTAATGATAACTGAGACAGAGCTCAGTTTCACATTGTGCAGAAATATAAAAGTTATCGTAAGAACTGGAAAATGGTTGACTTGTAGTGAGCAAGAACTTGAAAATGAAGGTTGTACTGGCACAGGCTCAGGCTGTTGGCTCACTAATCCCTTCTACTTCAAGCAGCTTCTGCATGACACAGTACACATTATACAGACACAGGCAGAAGAGCCAAAATTGTCTTTTCTTCTGCATAACCTGTGTGAGAGACTTTGTACAGAGTACAGCTTTATGGAAAGCATGTTGGTGAGCAAGATATGTGCTGGTGTACCTGAAAATTTGAGAGCTGAAGGTGAACAGTGTGAAGGCAGAGCTTCTTAGCTCAACATCTTTGCTGCCAGTCTCTCTGCCAAAGAGACCACGAGAAATCACCTTCATGACTCTTAATAAATATTGCAAAAGCTGATAATGGAGAATGTGCTTCAGTATATATTGCATTTTCTTCTATATATCTGTTCTGGCTGTGAATTTAGAGTTATCAGTTAAACCAGACATGAAGAGTATGAAATTGATTCATGTCCTACACCAAATGCACTCCTGTTGTTTGAGTTATCAGTCTCAGGAACTTGTATTACCATTTAAGCAGTCAAACCCCTTTGCTCCTGTACTCTGTCCTGTGGGAAACCTTAATGCTTTATGCAAACACTGAACTAAAAAACTTCTAAGGATTCAGATAAACAAGTCAAGTCCCAAATTCACATTCAGAGTTGTTTATTTTAAGGACCCCATCACAAGTACACACAGGGGCCACAACAGCACTCAGCTTCATCACAGAAGAAACACAGAGTTTCTGCAACTATGACCCCAGAAACGATGGTTCCCACTCAGCATTCTGGTTCAAGATGGGGAGAGCCAAAGTTCTGGCTGTTGTCAGGATCTTGGTTTTAATCTTCATAACCAGTTGGGAGAGCGTTAACGTGGGGGTTGTGAAACAGAGTTTTATTCCCATCACCCCACGGGAAACGCTGTTGAAAGAAAAAAGAAAATAAGCCAGTGGCAGCTCCTGAACGATCCCTACAAACACCTGAAACCAAGAGCAGTACAGACTCAAACATCAATTCCCCCAGGCAATTGGTGACAGGACAAGAGGAAATAGCCTCAAGCTGTGCCAGGGCAGGTTCAGGCTGGACATCAGGTGGAATTTCTTAACAAAAAAGGTTGCTAAAGATTGGAATAAATTGCCCAGGCTGCTGGGGTCACCATCCCTGGAGGTGTTTAGGTATACACTGGGTGTATCAGTGCCATGATCTGGCTGACAGGGTGGAGATGAGTCAAAGGTTGGACTCCATCTCAGAAGACTTTTCCAACCTAAATGATTCTATGATCACACAGCTGGAGAGGCTGGTGAATTATGTAAGCTAGCTCCCAGGATGTAGGAAGCAGGAGATGGAAAACTCTCCCTTAGCTGGGAGCCACAGTCTCAAGGCAGCACAATCTTTGCTCTTAAACATCCACTGTGCTGTAATGAGGACCCCCATTCTGA
This sequence comes from Cettia cetti, assembly GCA_013401135.1. NCBI lineage: Eukaryota > Metazoa > Chordata > Aves > Passeriformes > Sylviidae > Cettia > Cettia cetti. The sequence continues at coordinate 38,930 of VZUI01009868.1, forward strand.
GTACTTGGGATCTCCACTGCTACCTTTTAGATCTGTATGAGTTTAAGCTCTAGGACTAAAACACTTTTCAGCAAGACATTAGGAGGATCATTGTGGGGTGGGAAGACCTGTGAGTATCATCAGAGCTGTGACAAACTCTTAACTACCTCAGAAACCGCCATGGGCTGATATCACAGCCATCTCACGTAGTAATCGAGAAAGAAAAAGACTCTGGGGCACTCTCAGAGTCAGCCCTGCGGCCACAGAGGAGAGGAGCGCCGGTGAACAGCGCGGGCAGCGGTACCTTGGTCCTGATGCGGAGATGGGAGTAGGGCACGAACTCGGGCCGCTCGTGCTCGTGCTGCGCCTTCAGGTAGCAGTTCAGCATGCACACGGCCACGCCGGGCAGCGCCACCACGAAGGTCAACATCTTCCACGTGCGGGCTGGGCGGGGGCAGCGGGACAGCAATTAGAACAAGCGGCACGTTCATTAGCGTTACCGACCTGACAGCGCGCGGAGTGCAATCAGCGCGTTAACGAGGCGCTAGTGCAGCCCGTGTCCCGCGCTCGAGCGCGCGTGCCCTCCCCGTTTGGAACAGGGATCTGGGCTCACGGTTCAAGCCCCGCTGCCCCGACGGGGGCTCACACCGAGCGCCTGCCATGCCCCGTTCCCTCAGCGAAGGGCACCGGCGGTCAAGGGCAGCGCAGCGCCGCGCCGGCCCCGGCTCCGCCCTCGCCCCGCACAGCTCCGTTACCTCCGCCCTCCTCGTGTGCCGCGGCCGCCGCTAGGCCGCGCGCCTGCGGGGAGCGCGGGGCGGCGGCGCCGAGCAGCAGGCGGGACACCCGTCCGAGCGCCGCCATGTCCTCCTGTCCGCAGCCCGGGACCGGAACCGGAACCGGAACCGCGCCGGGCGGAACCGACGGCGGCAGCGGCCGCGCTGACCTTGAGCGGGGCCGCCGCGCGCACGCGCCCTGCGCGGGAGGGGCGGGGCAGTGACGTCACTCGGGGTGGGCTGAGGGGCGCGGGCCGGCGCCATCTTGTGCTGAGGGCGGAGCGAGCCCGGCCGGGGCTGGCGGAGCTCGTCCTGGGGGCGGTGACAGAGCTGCAGGGTGGCAGAGATACAGGGTCGGTGAGGTGGGACGTGACCTCGGAGAGCGTCGTGTCCGTCCCGTGACCGAACATTACCGTGTCAGCCGGACCATGGCACTCAGTGCCATGCTCAGTCTCTCCTTAAACACCTCCACGGACGGTGATTCCACCACTTCCCTGAGCAGGTGGAATTCCAGTGTCTGATCCTCCCATTCCAATGTCCGATCACACTTTCTGTGGAGAGATTACTCCTGATGTCCAACCTTAACCTCCCCTGGTACAACTGGAGCCATTTCCTCTTGTCCTCTTGCTATTGCCTAGGAGAAGAGGCCGATCCTCACCTGCCTACAACCTCCTGTCAGGTAGAGAGTGATAAGTAGTTAAGAGAGTGAAGGTCTCAGGGCTGTGGGGTCAGGGAGAATGCTGGGGACCTCTCAGGCATGAGGGGATCAAAGGGCCCCTCAAATGGTGCAGTTCTGTTACCACTAATATGTTTTTAATTACATGGATTCCTGGGATGATTTTACTGAAATAATAACATCACTTGAATGAACAAAAGATCTCCAGAAAAAAAAAAATACAAATATCTAGGATCTCTTTTAGTTCTTTATTGGAGCCTGATGGTTGGCTGTTTGACTTTTGGCAGAAGCAGTGTAGGTGAACAGTACATTTTTCAGCACTTAAAACCCCACAGCAAAATGAGGGGCTTCTCATGGTGCATGTAGAAAGTGTTACAGTAAAAAAGCAAAGAAACAGAGCTTTTGGGAAGGACTGTGGTAGGAGCTGGTCTGAGAGGAGTGACATGAAGGAATTGTGTTTTACTCCAAACAAGGTTGTTGTTGGAAGGAGGAGGTTTGTTGGTCATGTGCACACCTTGGTCCCATGGAATTGGACACTTCTCTGTTGCCAAGACCAAGGCATGCAGTGTGGCACGGCTGTAAGATGGTGGGGAGATGTGTTTGCTGCTGGGGAGCAGGATTTCTTTATCCATTTTCACTTGGATCAGGGCTTGTGTCCAATTTACTGTGTAGCATAAAGGAATGGTAAGATGGCCAGAACCTTTGAAGGCTGTTGTGAGACTCACCTCGGCATAAAAATATTGCTCAGTTATTTACTTTATCTGGGCTTTGTAAACTGTTAGAAATGCTTTGGTTTCTTTGTTCTTCTCTTATTTTTTAAAATTATAATTACCTCTTCCAGTACTTTGCTTTTGTATTATTTTATTTAATAAATAATTTTAAGGACAGCTTAACTTCCATACTGAAAGAAGTTATTCCAGGTGGTACTGTGTGTAGCTGCAGAAGTGTTCTGTCATCATGGACATGATGCATTTGTACAAAACAGCCTCCAGCCACTGGGGCTTGCACGCACCTGCTTTGCTAAATCCACACTGGAGGTAGATTTTGCCTTTCCACAGAGTTTTAATTTAAAAGAAATTTGCATGGGTTTTTTTGGGGGAAAACAGAAAATCTGAGAATTATTTGGTACAATATTTCAGTGAAGAAACTAAGTTCTGTATCCTAAAGCAAATTTGTAGTGGGAGCTATGTAAACAAAACTACTCCTTTGTAGAAAAACAGACTTTAAGTAAGCAACAGACCAAATGTTTACCAATGAGAGAAAACAATCAGTAAAACAAGCAAACATCTGTCTAGGCTGAGAAAAAATTCTCTCCAAAATAAAACAGATTTGTGAGCTGTGCCACTGCAGCCTCAATACACAACATGCGAGTGTTCAGCAGGAGGTGAGAGCAGCCAAGGTTTGCCCCTCCTTTACTCCTCTGACAGTCTGGAAAATGCTCTTTGGAGAGGGCAGTAGTGGCAGCTCTTAGCACAGCTGCCCCAAGTGCACCTGGTGTCACCCATGCAGCTCCAAGGGCTTGTGGAGAGCAACTGAAAATGGGGTTTGAGTCTGTCCTGAAGCTGAGTGTGGCAGCAGGTTTGTTACACTGAGTTACACTGATTTAAAATGATTTTATAATGATTTAAATGATTTAAAATGTCTTCATCATCCCAACAGCTGTGATTAATCTCTGTATGAGGTGTATCAGGAATCTAGTGGGTCTGATTCACATCTTCAAATGCAAATTAGGAGCGAGTGCTGGGAGACACAAAAGATTCCATAAGAATAATTTCTTTTAGCTGAGGGAAGTCAGGCAGGTATTGAAAAAAACCTAGATATTTTAAGAGTATTGTGAATAATGTTTTGATGTATTTGTATGAAACGTGTTTAACTCTACAATATGTGATGGTTTTTATCACTGTGGTGATTGCAGTCCTCCTGACAACACGTGTTTTTACAAAGGTGTGTGGGAATGAGGGAACAGTCAGCTCTGGCTCTGCAGCTCTGGCTGAATTATTCCCCGTGGCATGGGAAACCCCTCTTGCACTCACTGCTCTGCCTTGCAGAAAGGGTTTCAGGTAGGTTTTCCCCCAGCTGACCGATCTGAGGGCCTAGAGCTTGATTTAGAAAATAGCTTATCACCTTTCAAAATTCAGGCCCAAGCCTGCATTTTGAGGAACTTTCATCAGGTACATTTTTACAAAAGATCCAGCATCCCAGGGACTTTCTGAGTGCAGAAATGCTACAGAGTTAGCTCTGGAAAGGAAGGGAAAAGGAAATACATACATACATACATACATACATACATACATACATACATACATACATACATACATACATACATACACATATGTATGTCTATAAAGTGGTAGCAGCCAGTCACTGAGAGAAAGCTGTTCCAGAGTAGTGGCTGGACAGGGCGAGGTCAGGCCACAACTCTAACCTCACTTGGCTGCCCTGCAGCAGCCTCCTGCTGGGTGTGCAGCAGTGACATGTGACACTTTGGATCATGTCACTGTTCTGTTTAGCACGATTTCAACAATTGCAGCGAGCTGGCAAAGGTGGGGTTCAGTAGAGCTGGTGCACTACAGTGAAAAGGAATGTTTGTAGTGCAAAAGCGAGCTCGGGTTTACACGGACTGTGCATAGAAATGCTTGTGGGAGCAGAAAGCTTTGGCTTTCAGGTAACGGCCCTAAACTTAGTGAGTTTTGAGAAGCTCCATTGCACTCTGATTCTGAATCCAAGGCCACTCGCCCGAGAGTTGTCTTTCACCTTCCTTTCTGTCACTTTTCCCAGCCGCAGCGGCGGGCGGCAGGGAGAGGGCAGGACACCGGCTGAGTGACGATGAGCGGGGAGGGAGGCACCGCCGGCGCTCGGAGCAATGCCGGCCCGGCCCGCCTGGTGGCAAACTGCTTTCACTGGAAGTGCCTCTCCCTTCAGCAGCTCTGGGAACAACAAATGCGTTCTCTGGGATTGCAGGCTGTAATCGCATCCCCGTGCATTTTCGCGTTTTCAGGGCGCTGCTCATCCCTCTCGAATAGCAATATTGCCTCCATCAGATACAGCCTTAACGAACGCGGAGTTCGTGCTGCAGAGATAGCGTCTGTGTCTCAAACTTCACAGAGTTTCTGGGGGCAAAAGTTTTCTTCATCTTCTCCCTGTAGTCCTGGAACGGCAGAAATCAATATTCTGACATCTGTAAATCCTTTGTTCCCCTTTTCACCAGGGCTTTATCAGCTTTGGGAGGGAGGGATGGGGGGAAGAGGGCGTTGAGAGAGCCATTGTCCCTTCTCTCGGGAATGATCTGGAACTACTATGCAAATCTTCATTTGAAGACCCTGGGAACTGGGGGAGGGCTCTAGCTGCGAACTCAGTGGGAGGGGAGCTCTGAATCCCTGCTCACACACTCCTGCCTAGTGCAAGGAGCTGAGAAGAGTCTTTTGAACGAGCAGAAGAGACATTTTGTGCTTTGTGCGCTCCTGTGAGGCTTTGCACTCTTTATGTCTCCTGTTTTGTGCCCTTTTTTTCTGCCTACTTCTTCTAAATGTTTGCATAAGAATTGAGGACCGGAGAGAGATCCAAGAGCTGCGATTAGCAGCGATGAAGCCAGAAGGGTGCAGGGTGCGGGGTGCAGCACCTCCTGCCCCCTCTCACAGCCTGGAGTCTCCCACCGAGCAGCCGCATGGTCCTAACACACCTACATCCCGATTGCTGGCATTAACACACGGCACGGGCACAGGTTCAGTAAAGCAAATGATTCAGCTGGTCAGGAGTAGTGGATTAAAAATAATTTTGCAGTTCTGAAATTATCACGTTGTAGCCAGCTCTTAAGGAGTCACCTTTTACAGGGACAAGGACCCACAGAGCAGAACGTGCTTTGTGAAACGCTGTGGCCTGGCCTGGCTTGGCTCCCAGCCCCGTGTCACCTGTTTTGTATTAGGGCAGGGTCACACTAACGGCCAAGTTTCCTGGAAGTTATGTAGGGTCCTCCGTAGGCCTCAGGGAAATATCCTGGCCTGGCTTTGCAGCCACATGGATGAACAGGACAGTGGGGGAGGGACAGTTCAGATGCAAATCTGGGCATTTTTGTGTTTATAACTACTGTAAAGGTAGAGTCCTTTGGATTTCCCGACCTTCATTTTCAGGTCATCTGTCTTGCCATTTATTTTTCAAACTTTGAGGGGTTTAATGTTCCAGAAAACTAAAATTTACTTTTGAACAATGACAGCCCTGGAAAATGCAACACTATTCACTCTCTCCTGGACAGCTGAGAAGATGTGCCCGTTTAAAAATCTCATTTTCTGCCAAAACCAGAGGAACACGTCCTGAGCCCTGATTCTGCGTTACCTCCCACGTTAAAGCCAAAGCAGTGTAACCCCCTGGTGTTTGTCCTGCAAGTGCTTTACTGCTTTGTGGAGGGAAAGTGCATCACAAGCTTGGTCTCATGCACAATTGGGTCTGAATCTGCTCTCGTTTTCCATGTGGAACTCTGGAGTGACTCAGCTGAGTGGGGTGAACCCCTGGAACTGTGCTAGCTGGAGAGCAGCCTGCACATGGCCTCTGGCTCCCGTCAGTGCCCCCAGCACCTGTGCACGCTCCCGCATCCGTGCAGATGCTTTTCTGAGTGCGCTGGTTTGCATGAGGGCTGGTGCGTGAATGTACATTCTTCTCACCCAGGCCTCACATACGAATGCAAACACACATCCTCGAGAGCACACAGCCATTCCCTTTCTCTCATACACGTTTGTGCACATACACAGACCTTTTTGAAAGCTCCTGTTTTCAGAAAGGTTTTATTTATAGGTCCTGCCTGGTTGTGAATGTGAAAGAGAGAAAGCCCCTCAGAGGGTTCCTTTCATGTGTAAATCAGCCTAGGCTGAGAGCATTGGGGTCACTGAGAGGAGGATTTCACTCTTAATTACTCAGAGAGAAAGCAGGCAGGGGACTTTCTCAAACTAATAGGGTTGTTCTCTGCTGGGGAAATCAGCTTGAGAAGCCCAAATTTCTCTTGCATCAGACTTCGGGCTCTGATTCACAGGCCTCTTCTGCCAGTAGCAGGAGCTGTTTATGTGGCACTCGGAACAAACAGTTCAGCTTCCAAAACAGCTTACTTAATAAAGATGGTTATGCTCACTCTAATAATTGGGTGTTCTTTGGAGGCCAACAGAAGAGCTGACCTATCTTGCTTGGTTTTTATGCTGCTTTTATTGACTAAGATATTAGTCTGTGATGCCTGTATCTGTAGCTCCATCTGAGGACCTCAGTATTCTTTCAGACCTGAAAACGCACACTTCTCTGCCAAGCAGAAAAATGCTGTCAGAGCTTAGTCCAGTGAGCAGGACTCTGAATTTGAACTTGAAACCAGCACTGAATTCCAAGTTCAGCCATGAATGCCTTTGTGTCCTTAACTGTGGAATGGAGTAATCTCTCTGGAATGGGGCTTTTAAGAACAAAAGTCAGTATGTATTGTGATACTCTTGTCATAAGGCTGCGAATGCCAAGGTAAATGGGCGAGTCTGAAGAGATGTGTCTTTTTCCTGGGATGCAATACAAGCACAGGGATTCCTCTGCTGAAGTAGCATTGTCACCTTTCATCTCTGCTCATAAAGCTGAGTCTGGAAATCTGCTGCAGAGGTGAGAACTCCCAGTCACAAGTCACTTAGTTGTCTGGAGGGCTTCAGGACCTGCTTGAGCCACCACACGCTGACAGGAGGTGTAGCTGTCAGTAGTTGCAGGGAAGAAATCTGTGTTGTCAAGTGCATACTCATACAAGCATGTGAGTGTACACTTGCATGTTTTAACTTCACTTGACAAAATTTACTCCTTCTCATCTGTAACTCCTTTTCATATATGGCCTCTGCCATATATGAAATAAATGCGTTGAGGGCTGAACATTCCCAGCCCATGCACAAATAGCCTCCTGGGAGCCTTGATTCAGGATTCTTGGAGCTGTCTTAGTTCAGCTTGCCTGGGAAGGTGCAGGGCTTTGTCTGGGAGCACCTGTTTGAGGATGCTGGCTCATAGTGGTGGGAACCATCTGCAGATGAGCTCAGCAGTCTTAAGTATCTGCAGAGGTTGGAGGGAAATGAATGGGTCATTTCTTTTGCAAATGAAGAGCTGCAGCTTTGAGCAGCCTTAGCAGAGCCCAGCATGTGGGTCCAGGCTGTTCCTTTTAAGAGCTGATGGAAATGGAGCCCAAAAGGACTTCCCTGATGGAGTTCTGTCACGGCCTTTGTTATCTTTCCCTCCTGCAGCATGCACTGGGTGTAGAATATGGATTGAGGGCTATCCTGGCTACCAGCACACTCAAAAGGGTGAAGGTTTTATGGCTGCACAGAAAACCTTGGGCTGCAGGGTATCCTTATTGCCATTCCAGAAGGAAAGTCTTGGTTTAAGATGTAGAACACATGTATATTTCTGCTTTAGTGCTTCTTTTTACCCAACCTACACTAAAATTAGTAAATCCAAGGGCTGCTTTAAAATAATGCATATAACTGACTAATGGATTAAAAAGCCTGGATTCTGTTCTTCATTCTGGTGGTAAGTTTTCAGTTTCTCTGCAAAGCCCTGTGAATGCCTATGCCTCACTTTTTCTGCAAAACACTGAAGAAAGTTAGTGTTTTCTTCTTTTTTGTAACATCTTGAGGATTTGGGGTACAGAATGCTTTATATGTACAAAATACCACTGTTAGCACTCTGTCAATGAAATCTCTTTTAGTCTACTTTTATGCAACGTTACTTTCTCTGAATTGTTGATTTAGAATTAATTTTAACGTTATATAAACAGTGTCAGTTCTCTCTTGCCATTTGCTGTTTTGCTTCTTTGCAGACCACCGGGGAACTCCTTTAGCTGTGACATTGTAATGGGAGGTGGGGACACCTCCAGGAGAAGGTCGAGACAGACAACAGCAATTACAGTCAATAACATCCTGACTTGCCTCGATTACAGGTTTGTGTGTGATCTGTGCTTGTCATCTTTCCAGTGTACAGGTATTTGCAATGAGGCAGGACATGAAAATAACTGTCTCCTTTGTAGGAGCTCTAGGAGCAGCTTCCTGTTATTATCATTGTCTTTTCATAGCCTCAGATAGAATAGGGCAAGGTAAGGGTTTCAAGGGAAGGCAGCTAAGGTTGGAGTAAATGTACTCAGGGTTTTCCCTCACTGCTGTGATGTTACAGCCATGACAAGCAGCTAGAAGTTAGAACAGGCTTGGGACTGCCAGAACTTACACTAAAGGGAAATATGAACTTATGTTTGAATTTTACTTCTCAACCTCTGCTGTATGTGAAGGATTGTTTTTTATGGCTTTCATCTTTATTTTCCCTCAGAAACCTCAGGAGAACTGTACACCCTTCACATCTGTATTGGTGTGTTTTAAATGCATGATATGGAGCACATCCACTCTCAGTAGGTTGCAGAAAGGGGCCATAAAATCATAACACATCTTTGGAGGGGTAAGATTGTTCTTTATTTCCTAGGAGCCAGGTTTACACCACTTTGTAAGGAAGAGCTGCAGGACAAGATGAATGTTCCTGAGGGCTCAGAGATGATTTCATGTTTGGGGTATCGCTGGGGTTAGCTGTGGAGCCTGTGTCCAGCAGTAATTTGACAGCAGTTATGGCACACAGTAGTGCAGGCTCTGAAATTGCAGGAGCCTGCTGAGTTATTGTGAGCTGGAGGAGCTTTTCTGTTTGTGGGCACATGGGCCTGCCTGCCTCACATTGTGCAGACATAACTGAGACGTAAAGGAGGTTGGCAAATTGCAGAACACTGATGGAAGGGGGACAGGAGGCTGAAGAAGAAAAGTTCAGAGTTTGTAGACAAAGGGCTCAAGCCTAGTTATGAATTCCTGGCAGGTACTTGGTCTTCAAATGAAAATGTTTGTCAAGCAACATACTGATTCAATGTGGGAATTGGATAGATATCTCCAAAGGTTTTGTGGTTTGTGGTGTGATTACAGGAGATTTAACAGAGAAAGCAGTTTTACTTTCTCCCAAAGTATGCATTTGTTCATGTACTAAAACTATATAGGGCAGGTAGTATAGATGACAGCACACAAAGTGAGACACAGACAACACATACAATGTTTCTACAGATTTGGACTGCTTGTAAATAAGGCATCCAATGTGATTTCCTCCTGGTAGTGTCCAACCATACCATCAGCAACGCTGGTGGATTATCCAGGGCCTTGCATCCGCTGCACTTTGCTACACCTGGCTGCTGCTGTGTGTCCCCTGTCCCACAGAGCCACTCCTCTTTTACCTGGGCAGTGCACCTGGCATTTCCATTCGGAGCAGCACCTTTCTCACCCCCTTCACCGTGTCCTGTCCCTGCCCTGGGGCCTCAGTGTGGTGATGCAGTGCCTTGGCTGTGCTCAGGCTGCACTCTGCTCTGTGCTGTGCCCCTCACCGAACTGCTGGGACATTGCATTCCACAGAGCACAGCCAGCAGCTCTGTCTGGGCTGTGTGTAACCCCTTTTGGTGCCTGTTGGGAATGGAACAGGCTCTGCACAGCAGCTTGGTAGGCAGTCCCACTAGCACACATCTAGCTGATGCACAGGCTTGTAGTATTTTTAGATTGGACCCTCATTTCAAGTTTGTTTTTGTTTATTTGTTTTGGTTTTTGAACTTTCAAAAGCTTTTTCTGAACCACTCCTATGCTAGAGCCTTGTGAGTTAGTTAGTAAGGACTCACAAGTTTTTGGTAGATGTGTGCAGAAAGTAGCTACAGGGTTGATCATTCCTGTAAATCATTGGACTCTTCATAAATTTAATTCTGGGCTTTTCCTTAAAAGCCCTCTCCCAAACTGGATGCAAGACAATGGACACCAGCAGGCACAGCTCCCAGTGACTAGGATATTGTCACATATCCAAAAGCCTGGTGGGAGGAGCAGACATTAGGTCTGAATTCATCCTGGCAGGGAGATTTGGCTGAGAGAGAAGGAAAAGAAGGTCAAAGGCAGCTCCAAGGAAACGGCTTTGGTTTAAAATGTTTCATTAGAGTTTTCACACTGGAAATATAAAGTACAAGAGTACAATTACTTGGCAGAGAAGCCAGATTTAGTAACAGTCCTGTATACTTTCAGTGCTCTGTATGGAAGGAGGCACAATATGTCCTTGGCCACCTCACCAAAATTATGGGTTCTTCTTCATAATTGTGGCTTTTCCCAAAAATATTTTACATAATTTGGAGGGGTTTAAAATCAATATTGATAAAATATGTTCTTTTTTCAGTAGACCATTACTCTGTACTGTATCCACGTAAACTTTGCGGGGCAGACTGGCCTTATCTGAGCAGTGTATCAGTGTCAGTGCAGCTGGGAACACTTTTGGGATGCTCACCTCAGGTATTTTCCCTTCCCCTCTCTGCCTTTGATTTTTCCTGGTGTAACTCAACCAGATAATCACAGACACCCTTTTCCAAAGGGTTAGTCTTCCCTTATTGATTCAATAAGCTCCCTTTTTGAAGACAGTTGTTATCTGCCACTTGGGTTTTGTGGCCTCAGGAAGTTTCACCTCTCCATGCAGGCAAGGTTGGGAGTTTGGACTGATGCAGATGCCTACAAGACCTGCCAGTGCAGGGCCATGGCAGATGTTACCTGTGAGGAGGTAGAAAATGGGGCACCAGTATGTCTTGTCAGTGCTCTTCTTTTGGGACATAGTTTGACCAAAGAGCTGAGCAACTGAAATGTCACAAAGGAATATATGGTGTGGGTGGCTTTTTTAATGGGAAGCCAGGATTAGTTTACATTTGCTTTTTTTCTGGTTTAAGTTATAAGCTAAAAATGTGGAAAGACTTTATGATTACATCTCAGTGTCAGTTTTCTTTATTTGGGCCTAGAAAGAAGGGTTTCCCAACAGACTGGCAAAACACCAGCACAGATAGAGTGCCCTGCAAAGGTAATTCCTTCCCAGACCCTGAAACAGCTGAAGTCCATCTTGTCGGTCTTGCACACTGCCTACCTCTATGGCATATTTGAACCCAGGTTCCTTTGTCAGCACTTGGAATAATTTTTCTGTTCTCCCCTGGCTGTGCTGGGCAGTGTGTTGACAGGGCCCTGAGTGCACCAGCTGATTCTGCAAGCTCCTACCCCTGTCCTACAGGTCTGGCTGCCTGTGTTGGAGGTCTGTCATGATACCTGAATGTAATCTGGGATCAGAGTGCTGTGAGAAGAGCTGTCTGCCAAAGAGCTGGGAGAAGCCAGCTGGGGCCTCCCCAATTCCATTGACAGCCGTGGCACAGAGCTGCCCTTGTCCTCAGTCCTCATTTGGGGTGGGCTGTAAGGGTGTTTGTGCCTGACTGTGGACCTGGCTGTGGCTCATCCTGACTTCTGGCTTGGCTTCAGCCCCCATCCCTGTGGGCTCACCGATCTCCTGGCTATATGTGGTCACGGTCACCAGACCTGCTCTGCTCTTCCTGCTTGCTCCCTGTGTCTGTCTGTGTGCCCCTTTACCCGAGGTCCCTGCTGTCCTCGCTGCCAGCCCTGCTCACCTTTGCCCCTCAGGCTCCCCAAGCTCCTCTGCCCAGCTCCTGGCACGGACTGCAGCACCTCCGTGTGTCTGAGGCTCCTGGACGGGGTGGGCAGTGATATGCGAGACATTATTGCTACGACAATAAGGAAGATGTGGCGTTAGCTTTGCCTCCCTTCATCTACCTGAAAAGCCAAAGGAAATTCAGGTCTGTCGGCACGAGCCCGGATGCCGGGAGAGCAGCCGGCAGGAGGAGCTCGCTGGACGCGTCCCTGCTCGTTCCCGGGCAGTCACAGGCGCAGGTTTCAAGGGCATCGCTTGAGATCTGCCTTCTTGGTACTTTCTTGCGAACAAACCACCAGCAGCAGAAGACAGAGGAAACTTCGTGGTATTGCAACCGAGCAGCCCCAGAGATTTATTTTGAACTTTTTTTAGACTTTTCTCAGCTTGTTTCTCCCACTATGATGCTTTTATCTGTCATTATTTTAGATACTTAAGGTATTCAGGAAGGTACTGAGGATGCCTTTTTGTCCCTAGAAGTGGCCAAGTACTTTATTTTCCAAGAAAGCTAGTGTAAGATTTCTTGGACAGCATCCTAACCACGGAGTAAAGAATTCCAAAACAATGTTTGTCTTAGCATTGGAAGATATCCTCCTGGAGTCCTCATGACCTCTGAGGGGATCTGCAAGCAAAAAGCTCTGAAATGTATCAGTACCACTCTGATTATTGGCTTGACAATGTTATTCAAACAGTTCTGTCTCCTTGTATACGGTTGACCTTTGTCTTCTGTGAGAAGCTAGCACAGAGGACAGTAGTAGCTCTTCTGCACAACACAGTGTTCTCCTTAGTTAGGTGCAAAGTGTCACTCTGCTTCTTAGGGCCAGTCCTGCAGCCCTAAATTTCATGGTCGTGCCTCTGCACCACCTTTACAAATAATTAAGGGGATTTTTTAAAAAATTGCTGAATTCTTTAGTTTTGTAAGTCTGTCCCTCATTGAGTTACTAAATGGGAACTGGGTGCCTTCTGGTCCTGAATGTTACTGTAATAATTATTTTGATTCTGAATGTGCCAGAAACTATTCTAATGCATATCAGCGTAAATTAAGTCAATAGAGATTCTTCAAATTTATCCTGGTGTTCAAGAGAATGGAATTCATGCACTTCAATTTACAGCTTATTAAGTGATCAGAATTAATGAACTCGCAATGACCTTTTCTGTTCTTGTTTACACGTTTTCTTCCTATTCACTCATAATGTACATGATTTAGAAAAAGCAGAGAGTTGAAAAGGCAGCATGTGGGTCAGATATATCCCATGGAGCACAGCATTGTGCTTCAGGATTTAATCATATTTTCAAAGCTGCAGTGTAGAAATGGCACCTCTGTTGATGCTCAGAAACTCAGCTTGATTTTTAGAACCATCTCTGCATTCTGAAACTAGAAAAACGTTTGTACTGAGGAACAGGGAAGGTGTTCAGAGTCACTGGAGTTTAAAAGATGCTGAACAGTTCCTTTTTTTTTTTTTTTGGTTTGAATTTTTTTGAGAGTTATTTTTCAGTGTAGTATCATATTGCAGCCTGGAGGTTGGGAAGGATACAAACCATCAGATCAGATCCATCTTTTCTTTTCCCCTGAGATTGGGAAATCACTTGAGATGTCACCAAGAAAACCTCACATAAACCCTCTTTTTCCCCAAGACCAACTGAACTTTATTCCACTGTGATTCAGCTCAATGTTTGTATGATGAAAGTTTCCCTTTGATTTTCATTATGTCTAAGGCTAAACTTGTGAGGCTGTGTGCTCATCTGGTCATTGTTTCTCCCTGACTTCATGAATGCTTCTAAATGCTTCATTTGATCAACTACAAAAGTTTCAGCGACTTTCTGTTATTACTGTGAAAGAGAACACCACTAATTTGTAGAAATATGAGGAAATCAGAGAGAGGGAATTGTGGAGCAGCAGTGATTTAAGCACCACTGCACTTGAAGGTGTGAAGCAACTGGGTGATAGCTCTCCCATATCAGTACCTTTATCTCATCTCTGTCTATTGCTCTAGAAAAGTTGTGTGAGCACGCAGAAAGATCTGTCACCAGATAAATACAGGGCTTGTACACAGCCTCTGCAGAATTGGAGGAGAATCGAGATCCATCCGAAGTTAGAAGGAAAAAGAAACCCTGATGTGAGGGAGTTGAGGGTGCCCTGCTAGATCAGTAGTGTAAGCATGCACAGGAACCCTGACAGTGACATTTAGAGAACCCATTTACTCAGGGAAGGGAGGTAGATGGGGCATTAAAATGCTATTGTAAGAGAGAATAAGAGATTCCTGAAGAGGAAAATGCTGCGATCACAGCAACACATACACAGCCTGCTTGAGGGCATGCACGTGCCCCAGACATTGCCAGGGGAGCTGAGAAGCTTGGGAAGGTGGCATATGAGGCACTTGTGCAGGGGGGTGTGAGACCTATGGAACAAATCCCTGTATGGGAGAGCAAAACCTTCAAAGGAATGGTTGTAGACAGTGAACTGCCCACACAAAATGAGAAATAGAGGGCAGGCAGCCACCTCACCCTGAGCAACTCTGCTGATGGCAGAGCAAGGGGGGCCATGGCAGCGGACAGGAAAGGAAGTTTCAAGCCATGTGGGCTGGTTCTGGCCATGGATGACTTGCTGGAAACCAGAGAAACTGGTTGGTAACTCAAGCAGGCCAGTGTAGAGTCCAGGGCTGGACAGAGCTCTGGGGAGAGCCACACCAGCCACTCACCCTGAATGTGGTCCCTGCAGAGAGCTGGAACTGCTTCTGGCTGCTCCCCTCCGTGCTGGTGCAGAGCTGGCACACCTCAGGGACTCCCTGTGCCTCAAGGTACCATGCAGACAGGTAGTCCCTGGAAGCTGACATATTCCTAGTTCTTTTTAGCTCTTTTGGCTTATATACTTGCATGCCAATGTTAAAAGATGAGAGAGACCCTCAAAGGCAAGTGTAGAGAAGTGACACAGTACTTACTGAGGATTTGTAAAAATGGAGGGGGGACCCCCATTGCATCCAAGGAAGGCAGAGCATGCTGGATTCACAGGACTCAGCTTTAATTACATCTGACGTAAAATTCCAGTTGAAGAACAAATGTGCCTTAATACAAGTTTCAAGTACTACTCTTTTTTTCTGAATTTGTTAGCTTTTTTCCCCTCTTCCCTTCTTAGAGCTGAGTATTCAAGTCCTCAAGACAATAACAATAGTGCTAGTATTTCCAAGTTCTGTTTCTTTAAAAAGTTCATAAAAGTTGTCACAGTACCCTAGTAAAGCTCTTTCTGCTGTGCTATCTAATCCAAAGTAGTTTGTATCAGATTTATGTTCTGGCAGCTCTGTGATAAACTTGGACTCTACCACACTGCAAACACAAAAGATTACTTAAACTTGTTATTGAATTTGAAGGACTCTTTTGTTTCATGGATCCACACCCTCATACCAAGTCCGTGGTCCCCAATGGCTCCATACCTTATACATTTATGAATTTAGGCAGACATTTCCAGTGCCAGTGACCAGTGAGAATTTATTATTCTGGTAGATTTAGTCTGTTCTTTTTGTTAAAATTGTGCGTGTAAAAAAACACAGTGGAAGATATAAAGTATTGGAGAATTCAGTGAGGTCTGGTATTTTGACCAAAGGGTCCTTGAGATGTGAAACTCAGGTTTTCCTGCTCTCATTTAAGTCTCCTTAAACCTGATGTCTCAATTCATAAGGCTGCCCTGAAACTTTGGATCAGCCTGGTGAAGTTCCTAGAGAAAAACAGTTATACAGAAAATCAGCAGACTCTTGATTCCCCTGGTGTGAGGCCTTGCAAACTTGAGCCTGAAAACATAAAAGACTGAAACTGATGTCAGTCACACCCTCAACACAAAGATTATAGGTGTAACCAGAGAAGGAATTCATCACAAAATCTCTCTGATCTGAAGTCAAGCAGAGCTCTGGAAACAGCTGCCAAATACCCAAGGCCAGAGACCTCTCATCCCAGGGCCGGTCCATCACCTGTGTTATCCAGTGCTCAAAAGCTTGTTCTATCCCCAGTTTGTGGAAAGAGGAAAGCTTACTGACATCCTTTGCAAAAATTCGAGTGTTTTATTTGTGGGTTGTGTTTGGTGTGTTTTTTGGGTTTGTTTTTGGTTTGTTGGTGGTTTTTTTAAATGTAAAAATGAGTCAATAGTAATTCTTTTACTATGACTCCAAGAGAAAAAGATATTTACTATCTGTCTACTTCAAGTGAGAAGTTCACCTTTTAACAGCAGGTGTACCTTGGGGTTGCAACTAACAGTGATTAGCATCTCTAATAGTACAGTGGTCTGAACTGTCTGACTGCCCCTGGAGCAAAAAATCAGTTCAATAATTTATAATTAATCTTTAAATTACTTGTCTTGAAAAGGCTATATATTACTGGTGTACAACTATGCAATCTGGTGTCTGTGTTGTTTCTGTACTCAGGACTATCACTATTTTGCATGTTCATTTCCTGATTCCACTGACATTTGTAAAACATTAATGAAATTTGGGGGTTTCATCTAGTGTTATGTCCCAAACACATGACTAGCTCACTGGGACTCTGGTGGAGGGTCACTCTGCATTACTCTGAGACCTGCTGGAAGTCCAGGTGTGCACAGGCAGCAGCTGAGCTAGGCAGGGACAGGCAGAGGACACGGTGAACTTCTCAGCTGGGTTTTGGTTTCCAGCCCCATGCTCTGTACTGCTGTGTTCTGCTGTGAGAATCTGCCAGTTCTTCTTCCCTTTGGGTCTTTAATGCTAGCAGATGGAAATCCAGCTCAACTTTCAAAAACTCTGAATAATTTATTAAGAACAAAATTGTTGGGTCTGAGACTGGTTCCTTTCTTTCTTTCTTTCTCCTTTTCTCTCTGCAAACTGCCTTTCAAACCCAAAGTTTCTAATTACAGGTCAGGGAGGCAGGTTTAATCACACAGCAGAGCCCTTGATGCAGCATTAGAGAGTGTTATTTATACACCTGAATTAATAGGGATGCAGCATTTCAGTTGAGAAGAATAAGGTGGTTTTCAATTTCACTCTTTTTATGTGAAACAAACCACATCAGATTCACTGGGCTTTTTGACCTAAATTATTGGGATTCTGAGTAACTAGCAAGTAGCTGTTGTGCAGAGCTAGAGGAAAAAAAAAAAAAAAAAAAAAAAGAAAAAAAGCAAGAATAGACAGAGAACTGCTTACATAGCAGAGGAACAACAGAAGCAGGATGTATTGGAAAAAGCTGTATTGGAATGGAAAGAGAAAGCCATTGGGAAAACTGAAAGGGTAGAAATGCACATGTGCAATTGTCTATCCCAAGGAAAATTTTTGGAGAGCAGTGGCATCCACAGAAACTGAAGGGCAATGTCAGTCTCTTGGCACATGCTTAGATACCTCAAATATTATGGTACTTTTAGAGCCAATAGGAGAGATGGAGGTGAAGCATATAAGGGGTCCCTGTTGCAAGGAATGGGATCCCTGCACCCTCATCACTTACAGTCACCATCAGCTTTTGCTGGAGGTATTTGTTCTGCAGTACTGAAAAGAAGTGGGGAATCCAAGACAGAATTGTTCCTGCCCTGCTAGGAGCTCCAATGTGACTGTTTTACAGCAGCACAGAGATTAATTTTCCCTGCTGGTTTAGATATGAAACTCAGGTTCACTGTGGACTTTCATTCAGTTTTATCCCTGTGTCTAACTTGTATGTTTTGGCTTCCTGCTTGGTTTCTGCTTAGAAAGTCTGTGAAAATTTCTGGTGGCTTTCTGGACTTTTTTTTCAGGGCAAAAAGTTGGGCTCCTGTGCCTATGTATCTGATTCTTTAAGTTGTGGAATACACTGAGTTGACTGAGATCCTGATTGGCATTTTTTGGCATCTGAGATAGGTTTGTGTATTTTCCACTTGGCAGCTGTGTTGGGCAACATGATGGGCAAGGGGTTCCCCAACACCAGGCTATTCCTTCTGACAGCAGTTTTGGTTGTGGTTCACCCGTGGTGCCTGTGGGGCATCTCTCTCACAGCATGCCCTGGAAAACCAAAATATCTGCCACATAAAAATTCCAAAGTGACAGAGAGGTTGCTATGCTTTGAAATAGCTAAAATGCAGGTTCTGTGGGTATGGAGCAGAGAACAGCAGCAAGGATACCAGATCTTATGCTCAGTATGTGAGACTTGGCATGGCCTTGAGCTCCTAGAAGCTACATTTTGCTGTGAGTGGTAGATTCCTAGAAACTGTACCCAGCAGTCTCTAAGCTTAGCTAAGAGACAGATGTATGCAACACAGTCAGTACCTACATGATACATTACTTAAGGAAAAAAAGGTTATCTACTTATGTAAATTTACATTCAAGCCCAAGATAATTTTTTTGTTTAGTATACTTAGACTGTGAACTCTGTCCTCATGTATGTCTGCAAATCATTACCACAGTGCTGGAGCAGTGTGTGCAGGGAATAGGAACTGATTCACCAGGTCCAGAGCATCACAGTGCCCTGGCCATTGAAGCTCTCAGAGTGTCTCTCCAGCAGTGTGTCAGGATCCAAAACTGGGCTGCAGGCTGGCTGGAAACTCAGTGGCAGAAAAGAGGTCAGAAGCCCGAGAGAGCAGGCAAAAGGGAAGTGATCAGCAGAGAGAGAACGCTGTTCCCCTGGACACAGAGGGAGCAGCCAGCTATGCTTCCCAGGCTTTGCATTGCCAGCAGGAGGTTTTGTACCAGGCTGCCAGGGGGAGGATGTGAGGCCTGTGTGTGCTCTCCCTGTGACATCCCTGTTATTACTGTCACTTGCAGGTGGCTGACATCTGCCATGACAGAGGCAAGCGAGGCTTTGGTGTTGTGCTGTACACCAAAGACAACTTGTCTCATGTGTGATAGTCAGGCTGCCCTGCCTGTGGAAGGAGATTTAGAGAACACTGCTGCTTTTTGGTATGTATGTGGGTTTGCTCCTCCAAAAATAGCTACCTGTTGAAGTGGGAGTATTTCAGAAGGGGAGAGGATCAGCAGTGGTGACATGGATGGTCATATTTCAGGGCAAACACCTGTAAATCGGTCTAAGCCTGTAAGTAGCAACCTATTAAACTGAGTTCACCTCAGCAGCACTCGCCCTGTGTCTGCTTGAGAAGGCTGGATCCAGTTACCCAGCCCTCAGAGTACAGCTGCTGCTCCAAGCTCAGCCTTTCCCCATCTCCTGTACCACTGCAATGGAGCAGCTATGGATGTTAACAGCTGACAAGACAAAACACATTAAAGAGGTGATGACATCTTTTTAATACATCATCTGTATTTCTACTGCTCCCTTATCCCATTTCTAGGCCCCTTCTTGGAGCTCTGAAATGCTTTTCCTATTTGTTTTTGTTTTATGGGCTTTTTAGTAGAGAAATTCTTTTAACATTAGAGATATTAGCTCAAGTCTTCCTGTGCTTTTCCTTCTGTTCAGCAGAAAAGCTGCCAGCAGGGATGTGTTGCCTGGTTTTCTAGAGGAGAAGCACACAGCTGTTGTAACATCCCAT
This sequence comes from Cettia cetti, assembly GCA_013401135.1. NCBI lineage: Eukaryota > Metazoa > Chordata > Aves > Passeriformes > Sylviidae > Cettia > Cettia cetti. The sequence continues at coordinate 58,329 of VZUI01009868.1, forward strand.
GCCCTTTCCAACCTGCAGGTGTGCAATGAGAAATCAGAATATTAGTTTGAATCCTCTGTTATTGCCACTGGCTTCTGGTCCTTCAAAAAGGACTTGACCATGTGAAATTTCTGAATGAACTGCTGCAAACTCCTTTTTAATGAACTTTGCATAACAAAGTGCTAGGAACACATTTCCTATAGATATATGGCTTAACCACAAAGTATTAAAAATTACTTTGTGAACAAACGTTCCATACGTGTGACCTGGCAGTGAAAATCTTACAGGGTCACAGAGCTCAATCCAGTTCTCTCAGCAGCTTCCAGAGTGATTTCTGACATTACAGTATTTTCTCCTTGGGTTTCACTGTTCAGTTATCTTAGAAAATAACAACCACCTCACCAAGGCTCTGAAGACAGGTGAGATCTTTGTCTAGTTTGTGTGTGCAACTGAGATTTCTTCAGGAAAGTATCCTTGTTTTTTCTGATATTTAAATATTCTGTTAGTCACTCTCCTTTTTGTATCTTACGTGTATATAGATGTGTATATATGTATGCACTTTTATATAATTTATTTTATATAATTTATGTTGAACCTACAAAGTTCTTAGGAGCCACTACTTCTTCACATCAGTTACATACACCCTTCTCCTAAGAAAATGAAAAATCAGCATTAAAAAAAAAAAAATGCATCCAAATAATTCAAAGTGATTATCATCCCTTGTTTACAGATTGAGAAAGTAAAATTTCAGCAAGGATTTATACATATGAGAGAGAAATAGGAGTCAAATCTTATATAAGGATGTTTCTGTAAGTATGTGTCCTGTGTTTTCAGTAAGTGTTCTGAGATCCATCTGGCTTTGGAGTTTGGGAATTGCTGAGAAAAATCGATGTGCCTCTGAGATGCTGCATTCATCCCTTCAGGATTGTGCTGGTAGTCACTTTCCTTGCTGAAACACCTCGCCCTAGTTTCCTTCCAGGAACTAAGAGTGTTAATTTCTCAAGGAACTTTTGCTAATTGTAACGTAAGCAGTCTGGGGAGAGGGGAAGACTCAGCTGTATCAGAAAGAAGAGCCAGTTCTGCTTGTACAGAACAATGAAGATTTGTCTGTGTCAAAACCCTGTTCCCAATTTTTCTCTGGTGTTTTTGGTAAAGACTGCCCTGCTGTGGGAAGCACTGTCGGCCTGGGTGAGTTGCTGGCATAAAGCTGTTGATAAAAAATGCACTTTGTGCCATTGCCTGAGTAAAGAACATTTCATTTTCTAGTGGGCATGAGGAGTTGTCAGTGTCATTGAAATTTTGTAGCTCTGAATAGTTGCTGTAAATTTCATCTGGGCAATATCCCTGATTGTGTTAGATATAATTACATTCAAAGTTCTTTTTAATCATTTATTTGGAACATGTCCCAAGATTCAGCAGTTTTGGACTGGGACAGAAATTGAATTATTTATTATCAATTAGAGGTTGTCAGAGCCTTTGACACCACGTTGAGCTGGCATTGTTTGGTATCTGTATTAATGATCGTATAGATAAAAGCATGAAATTATTGGTTAGAAAGCTTTTATTCTAGGCTGAGAAGGCTAGTTTGCATACTTGGCTGGATGCTTCCCTACACTCACTGTCATTATGGCTCTGTTTAATCAAGTCAACGTTGCCTGTGGAATTGCTTGGCCCATAAAGTGATGAATTGAGTGTAAGAATAATTCCTCCTAGATTGAACCCAGTTGTGACTTCCCTTGCCATCCCAGCCCAGCACATTTAGACTCTTCTGCTTTGGCTGTGGTCTGCTACAGACCCTGGAACAATCTTTGTCACATCTGTTCTTTTCTTAGAAGAGCAATTTATTGATGGCTGCTGGTGCTATGGCGATGCTGGATGCTGAGCCTTTGTTCCCCCAGGTGAGGGGATGGAGCCCAGAACCTCACAGGTGTTACTGAGCTCTCTCACAGCTCTCTCCTGCACCCTTCTCTCATCTGTGTCAGTCTTAAGAATAATTTTTCTTATTGTGCTTTGGCACTTTGCAAGAAACCTCAGTTTAAGAGGGAGATCACATTACACAGGAGCGTAGTGTGGTCCCAGAAAAACCACTGCAGAAAGGGAATGAGAGGAAAGGAGCATGAAGAAGATGCCACTTGTCTCCTTGAGTGGCTGAGGAAAGAGGATGCTCATGTGAAATTGTCTCATCCCTGTATCTTCTCGATTTTGTTTTCAGGGTTAGTATAGCCTTAGTGGGAAAAAGAAGCCGGGGAAAAACCCTTCTGAGGACATACTTGTACCATTTTTTTGTAGCAAATAGATATTTTTTCTGCCTGCACTCCGAGCTGCTGGAAGCTGTGTGCCTTAGCCCTGTACAGAGGCTGATCCAGCATTTTACAGGATGTGATTTGAACAAGGTTATAAGAAGTTACATGCTAGATCTGCAGAGAGAGTGGGAACTTCTCATATGATAACAACAATAATTCATAATTCCCTCACCAGTTCTACTCCCCACTGGAGTCAGTTTCCAGTGTCTTTGGAGAATACCAGTTTTTGAAATTTATGTAAATTTCTCAGTAGGATCACTGATCTGGGGTTTTTCTTCTGATTTTCTTTTTCCTGCTTCACAACACACTTATCAAAAGCAGGGTTGTCCTACTGTCACAAGGAAATTTTTTGCATACACAACTTTTCCAGTTATTTCATTGCAGCAAAGGAAACTGGGGTTAGAGAAAGAGAGAAGTTCTCATTTTACTGGGAAATTTTGAGATTTCAAAACCATTCCAGAGTGTATCACATTTTAGATCAAGCTTTCTTACGAAATTAAACTCTGAAAATATTGTCTTCTTTTGATCTGAGAAGTTCCTCTGATTTCAGTGTCTTTAAGCTGAAGAAAAGTTATTTTATATAGCTTCATTTAACTTTTTATATAAATTGTATATAATTTTTTTTTTATTTTGGAAAGCTTTTCTCAACTACGTGCAGTACATTAAAAAATCCAAAAATAGGCCTTTTTGACATTATTTAAATACTTCGTTAATTTTGTTAAACAGAGAAATCAGTTTTTCAAAACAGTTGGGCTTCAACAAACATATTTTTGCCTTTAGCATTCATCCACACACAAACACTCATTATATAGACAAATATTTTAATACCATGTAACTCCCATTCTTTTCAAATTGGTGACTGTGTGTAAGAAGTACCTCTTCCAGTGATCTCATTTGGAAGAGGCTGCATGTATCCAACCTCTCAGGCTCAATACCGACTTCCACAAAGGAAAATATGCAACTGGAATTCCTGGAACAGACCTCTCTTGAAGTATGTGCTTTGTATCAAAGATGCTATTTCTCAAGGAAAAAATAAACCAAAACAAAACCCAAGCCAACCAAAGCCCAGCCCATAACAACAAATCAACAAAAGTAAAGCCACTTTTGTTATACATCAGCTTTTGTCTTGACTTGCAGAAGGTGCAATGGCCCCTTCATCTGCTCAAATCCTTCTACTTAGAAAAAAAAAGTGGAAATTGAGAATGGGGCCTGTAGAGCTGCGGTATAATGCACCTCAAACCCTGCGAGCAACCTTTCTTTCACAATCTGGTAGTGATGTTTCTGACTCCCAGCCTCCCTCTCTAGAAGCTGACAAGCAGCAGCAACTCTCAACTGAGGCAGACTTGGGAAATGACTAATTAAACAGTGATTGCAGGATTGCTTCCTGCCCTGGCTATCAGACCACAAGGGTGAAGCTTCATAAAGATGGAGTGAGTGCAGGAAGCGGTGCTGTGCATACTTCCACAATGGGGGCATTATGGAAACATGCCCCGGAGGCTGTCGGAGACCTCGCTGAATGGATCCTGATACCATCGGGGAGTGGAGTACCTGCTAGTTCAAAGCGAGCCTGAATGCAGGTTTTAATCCTTTCTGACAATTGTTGAGAGGAAATGGCCTTTCCTCTGACCTTATCGTTGTAAACAACAACTAGTCATCAGGTTTGTCCTGCCCAGGGAATAGTCAAGGTCTATGCAAGGATTTTACTTCGTATTTTCTTTCTTCTCTGATTACAATGGTTTAATTCTCTAGACCTGAAATGCGTTCTCACCCCTTAATATACTGACTTCATGTACATACTTTCTTAATTATTGAGTCCATAGAGCTTGGCCTGGTTCAAATTAGCTCCTTGGAGCTGTGGGCAGATGTCCCATGGCCAGTTTCGGTGCTCAGCCTGTGGTTGTTTTTATGATAGGCTGTTGAGAGATGCCTTTTGCATACACCAGTATCCCCAGAACTGGGTGTGAGACAAGCCGACAAACTCTTACAGCATGACAGAGCTATTTTCACATTGGCCAAGAGGCGGGATGGGGAATTGCTCCTAGGCACCATTAGTGTGGCAGTTTTAGTATGATAGAAGGATGGAAACACTTCTGGAATTGCAGAGATGGATGGATTTATCTCTGTGGATTCATATGGCTTTTAGAGCTAAGACAATACAGATGACAGAGGAAATGAGACAGTAGATTTTGCTGCTCCTGGAGTTCAAGCCAACTGTCTGTAAACAACTGGACAGAGTGACAATGCAGAAGAGGGCTAACCTGCTGCACTGACACAGTTTCAGAGTGATGAAATCTGCTTCCCCCCAGATCTGTGCAGGACTTTGCCGCTGGCAGAGCCCCAGTATTGAGATGCACATCACGGTGGGCACCTGAAAGCATCCTCTTCCGGGTTGCTGCTCATCAGGTGCTAAGTGCGGTAACAGAGATCGGCTGTCAGAGCCTTTCCGAAAGGGAATTTGCAGAGCCATTAGGAGGGCGCTTCTGTGCGTGGTCATGGACCTTGGCAGGGTGTAGGAGGTTACTGATCACTTTGTGTGAAGGGATTTTTAATTCCAGTGGAGTTTATGGCTAGCACTCATATATGGATAGCCCTGTTCTAAGACAGAGAGAAAGCCAGAAGAGATTTCTCCCTTGCACTGCACAGCCTGGCTGATCACTACTAAATGAGGGATGGGCTACACAAGTCAGTGTGCCTCAGCTCTCTGCAACTCACAGCTGTTTTTACTGGAACTAAGGAATATTCCTTCCCGAGGTAAAGATGATGGCTTGTAATCTTTTCTTGTTATCCCGGTTGACCCAGCTTAAAATCTGCTTCTCCAGGTTGTAAGGATTCTTGCTACATGCTTGACAGCAGGAATGTGGTGTATTTGCAGCAGGAGGGAAGTCACTTTGTATAGGTTCAGATTTCTGGTGAACATCCTGTAAAGGTCCGCACATGCGAGCCGGTTAAAAGCCACTTTCCTTGGGTCTGATCAGGCTGTGGTGGGCTAAAGGGAAACTGGTGGATTTTCATACAGAGGCTATCTGGTTTTCACACCTATCAAAACCTGGTAACTTTGGGCTGTGTTTTGTGTAACATATTTGTGAGCAAAGAGAAAAGCCTGAACACTGTAGAGAGCAACCTCTGAACACCACATGCAACCTCTGCCAAGTGAATGATCAAGGTCAGGGTCTCAAGTGGTGAAGTAAACAGGGCTGGATCTGCCCTGTGCTTTGTCTCTGGCACCCACATGTGCTGTAGCTAAGAACAGGCTGTACCCAAGGCATGGGTTTCTCTGATTTTCATCAGGATGTGGGGCTGTGGGTGAAAGAGGGTGTTATAGTAAACATTTGCAGTTTGTCCTGTAGCCATGTAAAGTTGTTTTTCTTGCTCCATATCAAAATGAGTTGAAATAATTTTGCTTCCAGTTTTGTTCAGAAAACAACTATGCTAGGCTGTGGCACATACGTGTCAGTGGAACTGAGACTTAAATAAGTGGGAAGGATCTCAAGAAGATCTGATGTGGTATGCCGGAAGGAATTTCCTTTCCTGGGGGTTGATGCCTGTGGCAAGGTTGTGTAATTAGGCTGCTTGGAGATCTGATTGCTGGGAATGGTTTGTACTCCATCACTTGCAGGAGGCCAGCAGGTTGGCAGGGCAGTATCACCATCCCAGGTGTCTTGTGTGTGCTCTGTCCATCACCTGTGCACTGTCTGCATCAGGGTCGCATCACAAAACTGAAAGAAAGGCTATTAGAGGAAGTATTCCCCTTTCAGTTGGGATGAGCTCAGTATTTTGTGAAAGAAGTGCTCTCTGTCCATCCCATCCCTTCTCTCCTCTGAGGTTTACTTGTTTATATGGTTGCAGGAGATAGCTCTTTGCCTTGTTGTGGGATTACCTGTGCTAAGGAGGATCATAAAAAGCTCAAACACTTATCGATTCAATAGTGGGAGCTGTTTCAACAGTGATAAAATGGTGCCTCTCCCTCAGTTATGGAATACCTGTCAGGTTTTCTCTTTCCACCCTGAGGTTCTCTTTAAGACTTTTTGAATTATTTCCTCTGCTTTATAGAGCTGTAACAAAGGATGAGTGGCTGGATCACTGTGCCAGCTTTACCTGAGTAAAAGGGGCCACAGACAGGCTGAAAGGGCTCCTGTCAGCAGGCTACTAATTGCATGTGTCCATCAGCAGGTTGTCCTTCTACCAAAGAATGTTATCTTGAGATGAATCCATAGGCAGCACAGAAAGATCTTGTTGAGAGAGGCAGAGCAGGGAGCTGTAGAGTGCTGCTACTTATTGGGATGGTGTCTTCACAGCAGGTGCAGGAGTGAAGGAGCAGCACCAGCTCTGTGAGAGCTACTCTGCCTTGCAATGATCGTGTTAAGAGGGAGTACACTTTGCTTTTCTTCCTCACAAGGGACCACTTGCATTGTGTTTTGCACTGCTTTGCAATATTTCTGGAAGTTTGCAGTAACTGCTTGGAATTCTGTAGGGAATGAATGCTGCTTTTCCTGCTGGTTTTATCCATGCAACATTATACCATGCACTGTGTGTAAAGAAGAGCAATCTGTTTCAGAGCTTAATGAGTGCCATAACGAACTGTCAGCAGTCTTCATACCTGAGGGTTTTTTGTTTTTTGTTTTCCATAGGAGCAGCCCATTTTGCCATTCTCCACAACCCCAGTTCTGGACTTGTCTAAGTTTTCTTGTACAGTTCAAATATTACCTGTGGCTTGTCTTGAAAGCTTCTCACTGAGACCAGGGAAAAGGGCAATTACTTAAAAATATTTGCATGTGGTTAGACTTTTTTTCTGATCCACTGAGAAATAATCACAATCACTTCCAGGTTCTTTGACTCAAAGAAAGCGTCACTAGAGCTGACAAGGTCTCATTCTCAATATGTTATATATTGCAATTAGGATGTATATTGCTATCAGCACCCTGAGACCTCAGGAGAACATGAGCTGAGGATTTTGCTTTTCTGCCCTTCCTGAATGCATGTGAGTCTCATGAATATTTTTGAAGCAGGTCAAATACTTGCCATTGCAAATCTACAGAGGCCTTAATGAAAGCAGTCCTTTGAGCAGGAGTGAAGGTGGATTTCTCCTTCCTTACAAAAATGCTCAAGGAACGCCAGAATAAGTTTGAAGGGGTAGGTAATGTCTGTGAGTTAGTTTTCTCTCTGAAGTTGTGGAGGGAAGGCTCCTATTCATTCAGCTGCAGATTGGCACTTAGCACATGTCCGGGGGCAGTGGAAGAGCCAGGCAGGACTGGGACAACAGTGACATAGTCGATATGGAAATTGAGATGCTTCCCAAAAGCAAGTTTGCTGATTATATGGCAGCAAACAGCTTGGTGTTAAGGGGTAGGGTAGAATCCTCTTTTTTAGTCATTGTAATTATTATTATTTAGAAGCAATTACATTGTTAACACATCATGAGCGTTATTAGTCATCAAAGCATCACATGTGATGCTGTGGAAAAGTGGGAAAAACAGTGAAGCTGAGGCATGAGACCCACTTGATGCCTCCAGAATGAGGCAGAAAAACCCCTAACAGTGCTGAAATTCAGCTTTTGTGAAGAATGGTTTGTGGGATCCTCTTTAACCTGCCTACACAGATGTGCCTAAACCCCCAAAGGAGAGGGCTGGGTAGAGAAGCAGAATGTGAAATGCAATTCAGATGGAGTGATGTTGGAAGTGGATAAGGCTACACATCCTATCCTTAATCACTTCAGATCCTGACTGCCAAAATGTCTGGTCCAATATTGGTCCCACTGATTGGCTGAGACACAAGACTGCTGAGGACCCAAGAGGTCCTGAGCTCAGTGTAAATCCTGGGAATAGAAAGAGGTGTTGACAGAAGAACTTGCTGTCCTCCTGGACAGTCTGGAACATCTGTCCATGAGGACTGAGAAGCCTGTATTTAGCTATTTGTGTCTCTGGATGTTGAAAGTGGGCAGGAATTTTGCTGTGCTGTTGAACCAAGGCTACATCCATGATTAAGACCAAGATTCATTCTGTTTCCTTGAGCTCATGCTGCCAGTCGCTGATTTATACTGCTGGAGTTCCTTTTCATGGTTTGGTGCAGTTTGACACTAACTCTGAGCAAGAGCCTGGTGAGATCCCAAATGTTGCCATGATCATTTAAGAAGTTCCCTCCTCCTAAGACATACAGAATCCCTAGTCCTTTTCCTGCACTCTTGAGCTGAGCTGCTGCAGCCCTGTCTGCTTGGGGATGGAGTTGTTTACAGGAGGGGGAAGCCTGTGTTTTGGTGGAGGAGTGGAGGAGGCAGATGTCCTGCCTCCTGTTCCTCAGCAACCAGGAGGTTTCTCTGTTCTTCAGGGCTACATACATTCAGCTAGACTTTTTCAAAAAGGGGCTGAATTATCTCTCCTCTGCCCTCAGTGCAGGAACACTTAGCCCCAAACTCTCTCTCCTATTACTTTGCTTGGTGATGCCTTTGAACCAGGAGGACCTTTCCTGTAAACTCCTGCACAAGAGGAGGCCTGTTGCTGTGAACTCTTGCATAGTAATTAGAGGAAACAACTTTGGGCTCCCACCACTGGTTACGCAACAGGGCTGGATTGTTTGTCACCACACAACCCAGCACCAGCACGCTGGTGCCTCTGTTCTGCCACCCCTCCTTTGCCTCCATCTCCTCTCTAGGCATCTGCTTTGCAGATTTCAGGAGTTTCTGTCCCACAGTCATCTCCCAGGTAAATCCTGTCTGGGACATTTTGAGGGAAATTGTAGCTCCGCAGCAGAAATGGCCCCAGTTTCCAAGGCAACTGCCCCCTCACCCTGTTTTGAACATTCCCACAGAAAGTTGCCCATTAGTCTCGTCAGCAGCTGCTGCAGGAGCACGTCACCTCCAGAGAAGCTGTCCTTTGCTGGACTCTTTATTCCCGTAATGAGCAGGCAGGGGGCCACGGGTGGCCTGTGCCGCAGCCCCTGCGCAGGGCCCTGGCGGCGCTTGGGCAGGGCAGCGTCCAGCACAGAGCTGCTCTGCAGTGGCTGAGGGGGTGGCTGTGCCCTTCTGCCTTCCCAGGGAGAAAGTGATGCTTGGGGCTCCTGGGAGGTACATGGAGGCTGAAGTGCTGATGGGGCTGCTCTTGGGGGCTTTTTGGCGAGCGGGAAGGTGACAAGTGAATAAGAAGGACACGGCATTTTATTTAATTAGAAAAACCAAACTCCCTAAAACTAGCCTCCGAAGGGCCTCCGTTGTCATCAGCCGCACAAAGAGCTGTGACAAATGAAAGGAACTGAGCAGAGAAAAGGCTGCTTTCTCTTTGTGTCTCTTTCCCAGCTTCTGTTTGCTTTGCTGTCTCCCTTGCTCCCATTGATCAGGCATGTGGAAACATTCCTCCTCCTGCACTCCCATTGTGGCCGCCCGGTTGCCAGGCTGCCGTTGGCTTGAATAACTTCACTAAGCCAGGCCTCTCCAAAACCATGCCATCCGGCGCGCTGGATGCGGAGCCAGACACTGCCCTCCCATCCTCCTCCCCTCCCTCCCCCTCCCCAGCAGCGCAGGGGTGCAGTGAGAAAATGTGCCAAAGAACAAGGGAGGTAACACGGAGCCCCAGCTGTCCCGATGCGGGGAGAAGCACAAGCTTGCCCTAAGAAAATAGGGGCAAAGGAGGGGACAATGGCTAGCCTGGGTTGCTGCCTTAAAAAGAAGGTGGGTGGTGGTGGTGGTGAGGGCTGTTAGCCCAAAGTTTCTGAGCAGAGAGGAGACAAAATGGTTCGTTTCCCAGGGATACGGGCTAGTAAAGCGCAGTGAGGTAAACCCCAGCCTTGTTTCCCGTGGAGGGGAGAGGTGGAGAGGACAAAACAGGAGGCAGCAGGCAGCCGGCTGGGAGCAATTCATGGCCAACTCTCACTGGCTGTGCCACGAATATGTCCTTACAGCACGCGGGGCACCTTGGGCCAAGCTCGCAACTGCTGCTGGCTTGTGCGGCACCTCTTTTTGAGGTGACAACACTGGCTGGTGCAGGTGACAGCTCTGGCACACAGTGTGGCTGCATTCCTGGAGGGAGTTCAGGCTGGGGGCTGTACCCCCAGGACTTGCTCCAGGGATTAACTTGAGGTAGTTTTAGTTCTGAAGACACTGGCCTGGAGCACTAGCCAGTGGCCCAGGGACCTGGGGGGCTTGTGCAGTTGGTGCAGAGACGCTGACACCCACCTACAGTCCTGCTGCCTACAGCCATTATTATGCTGAATACGAATCTGGCCTATTGTTCTCAATGCTATTTTTCATCGGTGAAATAGCAGTAAGCAACCTGTGCTTTCAGACGTGCTTTTGACTCAGCATGGCTGGGGTTGGATCCTCTGATGGTGTAAAGCAGCCCTGACCCATCAGCTCACAGCCCTGTGACCCCCGTTTAGTGTTCCCAGCACTGGCAGTTGTGTCCCGGCGCTCTGGATCAGAGGAGCTCCATGACCACGGGCTGAGGCTGTGGCCAGGCAGAGGATCCTCTCCGGGTGCCACCAGACCTGTCCACAGGGGTGGCTCCTGCGTCCCAGGAGGTGGAGGGAGATATCCTGGGCAGCTGAAGCCTGAGCCAGGCTCTGCTTTTGCTTTGCAGACAGGTCCTGGCTTTGCACCGGGTTTGTGCTTGTTTGAAGGGCAGGGCCTGCTGAGCTCAGGTGATTAACATAACAATCCCGGAGCTCTGCCTTCATCCTGCGGCTAAAGCCTGGTTTGCTCAATCCAATTTCCAGCCTCTGCCCTTTCTTTAGCAGGCTAATTACAGCGGCAGGACAGTGGAAATGACCTTCTTAAAGTCACAGTGCCCCTCATCTACTTACCTGTCAAAACACAGGAGACAGAGCACTCGTATCATTCAGGAAATAACATGTTTAGATACAATGAGTGAATGTACCAAAGTGCAGAGCTCTTCCCTGAAGTTCCCAGTGGGAACTTGTGTATTGTTACCAGTAGTGATGTGCATTTGTAAAGCTCTTTCCAAGCAAGGTCCACTGATCAGCAGAGCAATGCAGGTCCAGGTTTGTTCAAATTTAAAGAAGAGTAAGTGTGCACTGTTACACTGATAAATGTGCAAATGCCATCAATTCACACAGAAACCTGTGAGGGCACTGGGCTGGAAAGCTTCTGCAGTGCTGGCTTCTCTCATTAGTCATCCTAGCCTCATTCTGTCTGTAACACAGAGTGCCTGGCTCCAGTGCAGCTCTGGCTTCCTTCTGCACAAACCTGGATGTGGCCTGTGGGCCCAGAGAAGCTGTGGTGGTTGGTCCTGCAGGTACTACAGCCATGGCTGAAGCAGGAGCCTGTGTGTGGAGCCTGCCTGGGGGCTGGAGCTTCAAATGAAGTAGCAGGAGAAGCTGCAATCTGCAGGAAACCCTTGGGCTCAGCACATAATGCTGATGTGGCCACTGACAGAGCAAAGGATGGGTGCTCCCAGCATCCTTCCAAGGGCTTGTCCATTCGAGTAGAAACAAGTGATTTCTAAGGATAGCAGGGCTTGTTTCTGTTTGAACATTCTGACCAGCTTTGTCAATACCTGAGGTGTAGGTGGCTTTCATATTCTTGAAACTATGTCAGCAGCCACACAAATCAGCCCCTTCCCAGAGGATAACAGAAAGTAAAAGTTTGTTCCAGGCCAGTAACTTGGCACAGGATGTTTCTGTTGAGGTCCTGTTGAAATTGTCAGTGATACATTGTTAAGGCTAAGTTTTGTTTAGGATTGGCTCCTTTTGTGATTTTAGTACTCAGAAAGAAAGAGGCAATCTCCTGGTTGCAGGAGGACCTGTGAGGTGAAGCCAGTCTAATCGGTGGAGAAGCCACAGCTAAACTGCTTTGGAGCTGAAAGGATGGGTTTGCTATCCCACCTGCTTGGAAAGCAGGAAATATGGTGAGCATCGTGAGGCTTAAGGTAAGGAAACAGGCCAGGAATAAAATTAGCTGGATAGCTGATACAGATGTGTCAGTCACACTTTGCCCCAAAGCCACTGCTGATTGCTGAGATACCTGTCCCATCAGGCATTGAGAAGAGGGAGCAAAACAATTTTCAATTCATGGCAGTCTTGGAGACCTGCTGCACACAGCAAATTTGATGCTGTGATAACTGACACTGTTTGTGACAGACAAATCTGTGGCTTGTGTAGTGAAGCAGTTCAGAAGTGCCTGCTGTCGCATACCAAGAGATTGTGGAAATGGTACTTGCTAGGAAATATGTTGCAGGAGGATCCCAACTACCAAAAGCATCTATGAAAGCCATAGGAGAGCAATGAGATATTTGAGAGTACTGGGAGATTTTTTTTCCCCCCTATTATTTTTCTTTCCAAAGGCATAAATCGTCTGATTCTGTTGAAAGCTACAAAATAGGAGATTCTTGAGAAAAAAGGTGAAATCCCAAAAACTAATACTCCAGCACTAATGTATAAACTAAACATATCTGAAAGAGAAGAAAACAATTGCAGGAAAGGCTGTTACTAGCAAGCTGCTGGGAGGAGAGCAAATGCATCCAGGGCAACAAATCTAGGATAAATATAGGGAGCAGTCTTGGAGGCATGACTTAGCCCATCGTTACTACAACAGCCTTTTCCCACATTTCGCTGCTGGGAAGATAGTAACAGGAATTGTTCTATCTCTAGCGTGGAATGCAGGGGTGTAGGAAAACAATACAATTGCTTAGTCCTGTGTAGAGTGATGTGGCTTTCCAACAGGCCAGGGATCATGTTTAGAGCTATGCACAATAAGATGGACTCACCCATGTTTCTATTGTTGATAGGGAGCAGCTTGTTGCTTCAAGTGAGTCAGATATAATTTGAAATTATGCCTGGAATTATATGGAGTATTTAAAACCCTTAACATAAAAACTGAAATAAATCTGTTACCCATAATGAAGGTGCACTCTGAGAAGAGACAAGCTGAAGCACACAGGAAACATTTATTGAAAGGAAAAATAGTGTCTCTCTAATAGGATTTGTTTGTTTGTTTGTGTTTTCCTATGTGAGCTGTCCAGAGGAGACTTCCCTGTTGGAGGAAATCCCTGCTGCTGCTGAAGGGCAGGGCACTTGTGGGTTGTCACTGGTCAAGTGGTGACCGTAGGAAGCTTGGCAGGAGCTTCATGTAGACTTTGGAGTATTAAAAATCAAGGCAAGTGGTGTTAGCTCTTCTCCATGTGTGGTTAAATGCTCTCTCTGTAGCTGGTGCCAGGCACTGTCGTGCCCCACTGCTCACAAATGCCTCTGCCAGGTGGAGACCACGTCTGCTTTTAGCTGGAGTTAAGGACCAAATAGGACTTTGTTTTCTGTGTCACTTCTAAACGATACTTAGGCTCTTCTTTCAGCTAGGAGGTTTAGAAAATTGATTCCTATGACACTTCACTTTCAATGGGGGAATTCACCAATCTCTTTTTTCCCCTGTGCTCTGAAATACATGAATAACCTATACGTGTATGGGAGTTACCCTGTGCCTCAGCTATGTCAGTGGAGGAGTTTGCATTTTCTTCAGATTACAACACAGTAAGTGACTTGGATCAGACAGTCTCTAAGAGAGAAGCCACCATGGGAATGCTGTTTTCAGCATCCCACACCATCCTCAAAAAGAAGTCAGAGATGTCTTATTTGAGTTTGTAATCGGTTGCAGTGCCACTGTTTTAGTGCCATGGTGTCTACAAGCAGAGATCGTGCAGTCTAATTTTGTAATGAAGAATTATAATAAAACAGTAGGCAGTGCTTCCTGCAAAAAATATCTCATGTGTGTGGCTTTGTACAGGATAAACTGTCTGACTTAAATATAGAAACAGTGTTCTTCTGTCAGGAACTCTAGAAGAAAATGCATTTGAGTTGGTGTTTGCTGGCAGTGCATTTGGTTTGTCATTCACTTACCTATCTAAATTCCAAGGGTAGTAGTTAAATCAACATTAATTCATTCTCCTATGATGTCTTGGACTGATGGAAATAATTACACGTTTGTGAGATGTGTGTTCCACATCACAGCATAGCAATTGCCTGTCAGGGTCTGGCTCGCAGGTAGCCAGCCCCTGTACACTAGGCAGTGTGCAGAACTTCCTACAGCACTGGCTGTGCAATCTCCTTAGCTCCTGATTACTCTCTTTCTTTTTCACTCACAAGGACCTTGAGTCAGCTAAGTCTGTGGCAGGCTCTTAGTAACAAAACTTCTGTTTGAAAACTGCTATGTCTGGCAAAACAAGCAGCAGCTCTTGCGAGGTCCTTCCAAGCAGGTTTCTCTCACTGCTGTCATTCCCCTTGCACCACACACCCCATACCCATCCCAGGATTTGCTTGCTCCCTTTTGGTGATTGACTCTGTAATTTTGGAGCACAGGCTTACACAGCCGGGATAGAGGATGTCCAAGGGAAGTTTTAAGTGTTCAATAAAAGAAGGAATGCGGGGAGAAAAGCAAGCACCGACTCGAATGGCATCATTCTCTTTCCTTTGAGGTTCTCCTGTCTTCACTGTCTGCGTGTGACCTCCCTCCTCTTCCAACCAGGCTCTTTCTTTTTTCAGTCTTCGTCCTCCCCCTCACCCTCCTCATTCATTGATCTCCCTTTAGGCTTTATTAGTGAGTCTCCCTCCCACCCTTTCTCTCCCTCAGTTTTTCTGATTCTCTAACATGAGACAATTGAATGAGGCCAGACTCCTAAGCCGAAGCTGGGGCTGAGAGGGAAGAGGCGTTAAGATTTAATGATATTGCCTCTTTAAGGAATCCCTAATTCCTTACACCCATCTCCTCCCCCACCTGAGAACCAATTAAAACTCAATGAATTCAAGTGGAGGCTTTTGTGCATCACATGTGCTTGACTAACAAAGCCTTCTCCATGCTGGAATAAAAGCTTCTATTCAGCAGCCAGTTTGTTCTAATTCAAATCACTTCCACTCCAGCATCCTCTCCTTCCTTGCTGCTCCTGAGTTCCCAGGCCGGGCTGCCACCCGCACAGCCCTGCCCAAAGCTCCATGCTCCACCTTGCAGAGTCCTGCTTCGGTGGCAGTGAAGCAGAGGGTGGGAGATGACCTCCATATGGTTAACTGGGCAGTCCATGCTCATTGTGTCCCTGTTCCCTGGAGCCTCCTAGGCTGGGGATCAGCACATGGTGCCCTGCAGGAGCTCCAGCCCTGGGAGCTGTCTCAAAAGGATCTCTTGTTGTGTCCTTGGAAAACAGCTCCTGTGTGCAGAGTCCTCTGTGTGTAGACAGAAAATTACCTTGTCTATGGGCAGAGCTCAGCCTTCCTTGAAATGAGTGAAAACCCTCTCCTTTTCCTGTCACTGTAGGGGCCATGCACATATAGTGACACCTGAAGTAGCAGGGGAGTCCAAAAGCACACAGTCTAAGTGAGTCCAAGTAGTTTGTACTTTCATCTTCCTCAGGGTATAAATTGCACTACCTGGGAACCTGAGGGTAACTTCTGTCCTTTATTGTGCCCTGAAAATGGGCTTGGATAAGGTCATCTGGGGGACAGAATACATTTCATGCTATTCAACTCCCAAATTTAAAAACCTCACTCAAAAACTTTGCAGCTGCAGATTTGGAGGTTGGGTGACTATAAGTAGGGAGGCAATTCTCTGTCCAAATGTTAGTCAGGTAATCTTCCAGGTGTAAAACAGGCTGTGCTCAGAGCTTCTGCCTGTCCCTTACTGATCAGTGTTGCCTGAGCTGGTAGCAAAGCTGTGTGCATGACGTTAACTGGGTTATCTTTTCTCTCTTCCTGCAGCCTCCTATTTCTAGAGATACTTTTGGAATTTTTTTTTTCTCTTGTGAGAAATCTCTGGTAGAAGCAGGTTGAGAGCTTTGCTGTGATCGTAATGAGGTTTTTACTCCCTCTAATCTCTCCAGGGAGTGAGCTCCAACACTGTGGGCCAGCTGCCAAGAGAGTTATCTGCTCTACTCCAGAGCCTTGTTCTGGTGTACGGCAATTCCATTGCTCCTGAAACCCGTGGTTTTCTCAGGGAGTCATGAAGGAGATACCCAACTCTTGGGTAGCTGGGACCTGTCCCACAAAGAGCTCTGGCAATTGAGGTGAGCTCTTGGATGATGGTTTCATATTTCTAGAGGCACCAATTCTTAAAGGAGTGGTTAGGGTGTGCAGACAGTTGGGGAACTGTGATGTCTGACAACAGGAAGAGTGTGTTTTGAACTCATCTGTAGTTTGTGGTGCTGGTAATTCCTCCTGCTGCACTGCTTTGCAGCTGTCCAGCATGGCAGGGAACAAGTGTTAACACACCTCAGGGTGTGTTGCACTCTTCTGGTCAACTTTTATGAAAGAAAGATTTGAGCATCCCTTAGAGGTTCTGTTCCTTGCTATAGTTGTGATCTCTCACATCTTACCAACAACCCCAACTCTGGCCATCAACTAGAGCTGAATATATTTTACTGTTTCCAAAAACTATGTTTGGGTCTATACTTGTCTGTCTCACTTTTGTGTTTATAGATTTGGACATGGAACCTTCCTTTGATGTTTAAAACTTCCTACTGTTTTGTAAATTGGCACCAATTCTTCATCCAGATTTTTTTTTCTTTAAGTTGGCCTCTTGTTGCAGTGATGTGCAGTTAAAAAAAAAAAAAAAAAAAAAAAAAAAAAAAAAAAAAAAAAAAGTGCCGTGGA
This sequence comes from Cettia cetti, assembly GCA_013401135.1. Classification (NCBI taxonomy): domain Eukaryota; kingdom Metazoa; phylum Chordata; class Aves; order Passeriformes; family Sylviidae; genus Cettia; species Cettia cetti. The sequence continues at coordinate 75,179 of VZUI01009868.1, forward strand.
TGGATTTTCCTTTGCAAACCCAGTCCTATGTCTACATAAATGCAAAAGAACAGGGACTCTGACAATATGCAAAATGTTTGGGGTGCTCAGACTAACACATAAATTGTAAAGAACTATTCATTAAAGGACAAGCTAATTTCAGGTAATGCCATGTGGTATCATGATAATAGAATATCTGTCCATCAGTATGGTGAAGGGGAAGAAGATCAGAATCAAAATCTGGTTTTCTGTCAAAAAAAAACTACTTTCCCTTGAGGTAGAGAGGGCTAGTTATTTGGGGAAGATAAAAAGTATTTTGCTATACAACTTTGAGTTACTTTCTGCAATATGTTCTCTATGAAGAAGTGGAAACTTTTTTTTTTTTTTTTTTTTTTTTTTAGAACATAGGGAGAATAGGGAGAAAACCCCTCAGTTTTCAAGTAGTGAAAGAGAATTTTCTTGGCCTAAATCACCTGCCAATTTGAGAGAAGAGGAGCAGCCCAAACAGCTTATTACGACTTTACTGAAGAGCTCACTCCTCTGGAGCCTCCTATGAAATGGAGCAACTGTGAGCAGGGCTCTAAGGTGGGGCCTGACAGTGCTGCTGCCTGCTCAGGGCCTGGCACGGCTTAGTTGGTCCCTAGGCTTGTGTGTAATAAACTTGCTTAATTGAAGAGAGCAGAAGATCTGAGCTCCTGAGGCTCAGTGGGCAGAACAGCCCCTTCCTTCATGATGCAGCTGAACTCTCCCTGTGTCGAACACTGACCTTCGTCTCAGGGGCTCTGCACTTTGTTCCTGTTTCTTGTTAGTGAAATGAGTTTGATGGTCTCAGACTTACTAGTAAATGGTCTCTACTTCAAAACAAAGTGCAGTTTAGTTTGGCAGGAGAGTCCCAGGTCTGACCTGAAACTAAATTACAGCTGACCCTGAGACAGTGAGGCCCCTCCAGGTCAGGGACAAGGGCATTGTCAGGACACTGGGAGCTTGCACTGTAATTAGCAGCAAAGGTATCAAATACCTCTGTTTCCAGCATTCCTGTCCTTAAAGCAACACAAGCATAAAATCTTAAAATTTTTCCTACTGCAGCCTCACTAAAAACAAACCAAAAGGAAAGTAAGGCTGAACAAACTTTCATTGATTTGCTTTTTCTCTGTAAATCCCTCCCCATCTTACACTGTCTCCCACAATCCCTGGTTCTCCCAGCATCTGGGAGTGAACTTACCAGACACTGCATTTCTTTCAAGGCTCCAGAATGACCAACACATTTGAGCATGCTTCCCCTGACAGCAGGAGTGTGTAAGAGCAGCTTTCCTACTTCAAAATCTTGTTTTACTCCAGAGCTGCTCACTAGCAGCCCTCTGTTCTATTCCCAGGTTTCTTCAAACACCAGAGAGGCCATTTTAGATTCACCTTTAAAAATGTGATTTAAATACACTTTCTGGTGCAGGAACATTGTAATATTTGAGAGAGCAAAACACTCCTGCTGGTTTCCTGGGTGTCCAGCAGAGTGCCAGTAAACGGAGGCCAGGCACTGCAGCTAAAAACATAGAGAAATATAAATTACTGACCCTTATGCTTTCGACCTGGTCACCTGTGCCACTAACAAACCCACACCTTGTGTGTGCACCACAGGACACCACAAGCTTGTTCTGCAGAAAATGCTGTGTGCTGAGAGCTTTCCCAGGCCTTCTTTGGAAGAGGAATGTTTACTCATTTCCAGCTTCTTGACTCAAACATTTAAAATCAGTGGGCAGTTTTGGAAGGTGCCTCACTATTTCCATCCATCACAAGTGAGCAGTTTCCAAACCCCAAGAGTGTCTATGAAGCAGTAAACGTGGTTACCTCCAGAAGGGAAAGGCTGCAGTAGGGCAGGACATACTGCACAGGGATTCCAAAAACACCCGTATAATCAGATTACAAGTCCAGTGAGTCAAGATGTCTTAAACCAGAGTATGATCCCTCTATTTCACGTGTAACTCATGAGAGTCCTTTCTTCTGATGTCTCTAAAAAGGCACTGATCATTCCTGCAAAAAGGAGTGCAGAATTGCTCATTGAATAGTTGGGAATATGGCAGGGACATGGAACTAAAAACCACATTTTTGTCTGAGCCTTAAGCGTTTTTCAATGTTACTATACTAGTGTTACTTTAATGTTTAATGTTCCTATTCCCCGTTTTGGTTTATGTATCTGACAGAAACTTTGATTTGTAGAGGTTACTGTTACATTCATACTTTTGGTAAAGGGATGGTTTCAAATATACATTTCACACCTCCACTGTGAGAGAGATTTCTTGCTGCTCTTCTGTGCCCTGCTTTTGAAGGAGTATCTCCATGTTGTCTGTCTTAGACTTGTGCTAAATAATGCCTTGGCTGGCTACTTTATAGGGAACTGGTCCTTAGCTGTTGCAGTGCCTTGGCCACCAGCCAGTTGGGAGCTCTGAGGAATACAGTTTGTGAATTACTACTTGTTCCTGGTGGGAAAAGGGTCAGTGACTCAGTTTACTTCAGCTCTTGAGATTGCATAGGCATGAGGTAGGTGGGGAAATTTCTGCCTGGAACAACAACAACAACAACAAAAAAAAAAACAAACCCAAAAAAAAGAAAAACCCCAAACACAGCAACAATCCTAAAAATCAAATATCAAATAAAAGAAAATGGCATAAGGACCCTAAGGTAGCAAAATCAGCCTTGAGGGAAATCCACAGCAGGCAAAGGCGTGAAAAGATAAATGCTTAAAGGCTGTGAAAAGTGAGAAAAAGATGGGCAAGAATGGACAAGTAGCAGCATGAGCAAAGTATTTCCCACTAGACTTTGAGCAGTGCAGAATGAGAGCTTCTCTTCAGTTAGAGGTCAGCTTGCAGGGTGTGTGGGCAGGGGAATCGCTATGTCTTGGGACCAAAGAACAGATTTTGAGCCTTTTCTAGTTCCAAACACATTTAAAAGCTGGTGAAGGTTGCTGAAACTAGCATATTTAGTAACAGCCATCTCATTTCACATTCCCTAGCCTGGAAGGATTGGGAGCCTGTAAGCCTGAGTGAAGATGTGCCCTGGGGTGAGGGAAGCCCTCTCTCTGGTGGACACCACTCCTGCTCCAGAGCATCTGCGCTGGGTGCACTGCTGTAGAAAAACAGTTCTGAGTATAACACACACTGGGTGAGTTTGTACCTTTGCAGTTCTACAGCAAACTGAGAATGACCAGAGATGACTGACCACAAGTGCACCTGGACCCTGGCAGTCTCTTGCCTCCTTTCCCCTTCAGCAGGGAGGAGGCTCAGGCGGCAGTGACATGTACAGAGCAGCTAAGCTTCTCCTGCAATCTGAGGATGGGAGCTTTGCCTGGGAAGACACTGGTGTCCGTCTTGATTAGGATGTGATGCCTGATGTAAGTCATGTGACAAGTGCAAACAAAATACCTTGGCAAAACCTTGAGGAACCAGGACAGGCTGAGCTGCTTAGGAAGATTTACAGTGTGTATTTCTGTCCTGTATATTTGCCTTGGTCTGAACCTTTCTCATCTCAGGAGCTCCAGCATGCACCCTGGATTTTAAAGTTACTCTTTTCTGTCCTTTCCTCCAAATAGTCTGCAAACCTTCTCAGTGTTGTGCTGTTAAGTTTAACAGTTACTTAGCCCCAGTTACTTTACACCATCATAGTGAATGCTATAATGTTGTCCTCTGAGAAGTGCTGTTGTGATTTGTGGAGCAGAGGTCCCATCACCTTAGATTAGAAAATAAGTCTTGAAGAAATGGGATAGTTAAAAGCCAGTGCGAGTGCTATAGCAGAGGTAGGAAATCGATTATGTCCTGAAAGAGAGGGGATGAAGAAACAACTTCTGCTTTCTCAGCTCCTGTTCATGTGTTGAGCCAAAAGTTCTCTGTTTGCTTCTCTGAGTGCTTCCTTCTAGTGCTGCTCTGGGACAATGCCAGCACCCAGATTTCTGCCTCCTGCAAGAGTCTCAGCAGGAAATCCAGTCCTTCCCCTGAGTCCGGTTCTCCCCTTGTTCCTCTATTCTTTTGGACTCTACCTTCTTAAAGGCAGATTTTAGAGGTCCTTGACATGGTGCTGACTTCATCCCCAGATTAATAATTCATACATGCATCAGACCTGCAGAGGATGTGCAGGTCTGTGGATAGTGCAGCATCACTGCTGGAGGAGCTGGTGCTGGAGGCCCAGCACACTGGGCAGCCAGGCACCAGCAGAGTCACTGCAAGGAGACATTGGAAATGCTGTGTTGGCTGTGGTGGTGTGTTTGGGGCTCACCCTGCATCTGTTCCACTGGGACATAGGATTTTATTTTACATTCAGAACTTTATTACATTTAAAAATGTTAATACAGAAATCCCTCCTGTATAAGGTGTCTGGCAGCTCTCAAAGCTGACCCAGAACTCTTTCTGTCACCCCTCTTCAACCAGCTCTTTCAGTCTTCTGCTGTTTGGTCAGCCTGGCCCCATGCTGCACTCTTTCTTGCCCTGATATGAACCCATGGACCAAAGCCTTTAAATTTCTCTGTTACTCCTTTTCTCTAGGCTCCATCTATGCATGTAATGTGCAAGAACAAAACAGGATGTAATCACCAAACTGACATTTGTTTCACTTATTATTTAAAATTTTCATGAATGGGAATTCGCTGGCCTTCCTGCCTCCCCTCTCCCATCTTTAGCCATTCTTACAGTTGTTAGTTTCTCCTGATATCTATTTATCTCTTCCTGTGTCAACTAAACTTATTGCCTTACCTTCAGTGAGCACAAGAAACAATTTAATCAATCTTCTTTAAAAGAGTACAGCACATCTGGTGGATTTTTGGTTGCATCCATCCTCATTTCTCTTTTTTAATGGTGGGAAAATGACTCCCTCTGTATTCCACCATGGGAAGCTCTGAGCTTCCAGGCAAGGAGGGGAAGAAAGGGAGGCAATGCTTTGGTTCTCAGCTGGGGAAGAGCCTCTTAACAGTGGATGCTCTAAAAAAAGGACCCCTTTCCATAGGAAGTGAAGACTGGGAAGGAGTTTGGTAGGAGAAAGGACGGAGCAGAAAGCAGTGACTGAGGGAAGGCTGGGACAAATGGTAACTAAGAGGTTAGAAGAATGGTGGGACTCAGGGCACTTTTGAGGAGAGAGGTCTCATTTTTCAAATCTGTTGTTGCCTTCTCCCACTTTATATGCAATCTTTGGAGTATTAAAAAAATAAATTAATGGGGAATGAAAATGTTTCCAGCTCCTCTTTGGGGAGGGGGGATCATTTGCAGGCTGCTGCAGAGAGGTGGCACCTGGGCTGGTGCGGTGCTGGGCACGCCACACATGGAACAGCTCCTGTGTTAGAGCTCAGCAGCCAGGGCTTCCTCCCTCGTTTGCTGGAGTGCTTTAGATAGGATCATGGAGACTAGACGCCACGTAGTAGTTTTCAGAGTTTGTAGAGAGGGAGGCAGGATAGCAGGCAGGGCTCTCTGATTTTTCCCTTAGCCATCATTTCCAGGACAGCGGGTGGAAGCCTGCAGTCTCCTACTGTCCTTCAGAGACCTCTCTGGTTTTGCTATTTTATGCTGAATCCCTACACTGAATTTACTACGCTGCAAGTTCTCTTGATGCTTTATTTTTCATCCCCTGCAGACTTCTTTCCCTTTTTTCCCCGTGAGGCTCCAGTCCCTCTTGCTGCTTTGTGGTAATTGGGGTGGTCTCCTCCTCTTTCTTCCCTCACTCCTTTTCCAGTTATCCCAGCTTTCTCTATTTACTCTTTCTGTCCCCTTTCTCCTACTCTTTATTAACACCTATGTCTCTTGCATGCCACCCTGTTCCTCCTCTGTATTCCCACCCATCCTGTTCTTCAGTGCTCTGCACCACGTAAACAGTTTTCTCTCCCATGAATCTTGCTCCCTGAGGTTTCTTATATGAAGTAAAGAAATCCTTGGTGCATTTGCAGTCATTCGTCTCTTCCTATTGCTGAGTGTGTTCCTGCCCCCCCCCCCCCCCCCCCCAGCTGAGTGGAATCTAAATAATTTAATTTCCCTAAATAGCTCCTCTCTCCCTGTGTGCCTGACTGGCCCCAAGTCAGCCCCTGCCAGGCAGGTGCTTGCTGGAGCAGTGGGTTCCCTTCAAGGTAGACACCCCTGGCTGCCTCATGCATGGGCTAGCAGGGTTTTGCCATCAGCCTTTCCAGAGGATCAGCATCCTTCCTAAAGCAGGCATGAGAACCACCAGAAGCTACTGCCAGAGCCAGGCAGTGCCCCCAGGCTGCCTATGGAGCCACAGTTAATACCTTCCAGGTTTGCATCTTCAGCATCGTAATGCAAGTGGTACAAAAATCATTTGAGCTCCAGTTCAAATTTATTTATTAACTGTACAAACTAAATGAAAAGGGAAACTTTTCATGGTTCCTGACTGCCAAAACCTCCCAGCTAGAGACAGGTCTCCAAGACAATCTCTCCTTAAGCTTTATATGATGAGGGAGGAAAAGAGGCGGTTGCTCGGCCTGACCCTCCCCTAACCTCCACTTTTTGGAACCTCTCTCTCACCATGAATAACTCCAGTGTCTGCCACTGGTGCTGGGCAGAGCTTTGCCAATCATCCTCCTCAGCAGGAAGTGGACATGATTTTGATAGTGTCACTCTACCACACATGAGACACTGAATAGCAGCAAGAAAACTGAGCAGTTTTGTTAATCTCAGTGGTGTTTGGCAACCTCTCAGCAGCAGCCACAGAGGCACTACAGCTGTCTGTCTGCAGCCCCAGGAATACAATGCTGCATTATTTTATATTCGCCAGATCATCTTTCCAATCATAAGGTCTGGAATGTTTTATATATTTACTTCTCTGTGAGGAAAGCTTCCTACTGTCACTAATCAGCAGATTTTTCAAGACCCACTGTCCTGTGCTTTACAGAGATAAATGAATTGATACTTACAAAGTACTTCAGGGTCCTAAGGTGGAAATACAAAATATCATGTGTATGTTTTGGACACAACCTCAGAATAAGTTACATGGTAGGTTACTGTGTCATTGCCAGTGATGCAAGTCCAAACACATCCTCCATCCAAATCTTCCTGAAGGCTCAATTTTTTTCCTCTGATCTTCACAGATGTTAATTCTCATTGATCCTGTTCTTCCCTCTCCGATATTATTTTGGTAGAGAAAAAGTGAATAAAATAATAAACATTTTTAAAAAGACATGATTAAGCATTTTAACAGTGTCCCTCAGAGTGCTCAACTTGTACTGTCTTAAAAATAATACATTTAAAATTATAGTAATGCACTGGTAGTAAACCAAGAGATGTTATCCTTTAGTGAATGCAACACTGAACTCTTGTTTCTTTTTTTTCCCCCTCTTTCTTGTTTTTTAATTAGCATTAGTTGTGTGCCTAGGTTGGGCAATTATGGAACATAAAACCTGTGCCAGGTGACTTGAGATTGTTAGTTAGTTCCCCCTTTAAAGTATTTGCCTTCCAAATGGGAGAGAGCAGGTGCCAGGAAGGAGCAAAACATCAGTGAGTTTGGGCAGCGTGGCAGGTGGCTGTGGTGGTTCTGGTAGCCCAGCTTTGTCCAGGTTTCTCAGGACTTGCAAGGGGAGATGGCTGGGATGCTGCCTCAGCACCACTGCTTCCACTGGTTCTGCACTCCTGCCTGTCACTGCCAGCTGCAGTACCACCTCTGCATGTCATTATTTATATTTCCCTGCTGCACCAGCCCTGCTGCCTCTCAGGGCACCTCCACCCAAAGTGATGACTTCAGCCCTGTGGAATGAAGAGTGGGTTATTCTGGAGAAGCAGCTCAGCCTGGACCAGTGGCAGCATGAGCTGGATACTGCATTGCTCAGTTCCCAGGGGCAGCTACCAAGTCTCTGGTGTTGAGTGTGCTGCTGTGCCCAAGCACAGGGCCAGGACACAGGATAGGATCTTGAACCAGCTCAGGAAATGGAGTGGGTGAATGGTGGTTTGGCAGAGCTAATGGGCAGAGGATGAACTTAACTCAGAGTTGCAGCCCATGTAACAAAAGATATTATTGCAAAATATTATTAAAACAAAGATGTAGTGGTTCCTCTCCAGGAAGAAGAGGATGTGTATTGGGACGTGGAAAAAGAGTCATGAGAGAAGAGGAAGAAAGGTCAAATGAGGATGGCACTGACCTGAGCTGTCAATACCTTGCTTTAGGCAGTGAGAGGATACAGGGGGGGGAAGCATGCTGGAAGGAGCAGAGCCAGGGATGCATGTGGGGGGTATTTGGCAGCACAGTAGCATATGCCTGGAATCCAGTGATCCCTCTTGCCAGGAGAAGGGGTCACAGCACTGTCACCAGAGGTTTTGAGCACTGCTATGTTCTGGTATGCCACAGATGCAATCAAGTGCCTTCTCCCAGAGAGATGCTTGGTGCAGTCAGGCAAGGTTTCAGCTCTCCTCTTGACTCCAACTTTACAGGTATTTCATTTGTTCCTCGCTGAGCTCCTCCAGCCACCCGGGCTGGTTGCCCAAGAGCAGAGGCGGAGTGCACAGACCTGCTCGAGAAGCAGCATGTGAATGAACTTGTGTGGCAGTGGAACTCAAACAGAGCTCGGCACGAGTCTGTCAGCCTGAATGAGCAAGAAACTGCGCGGTGCCTTGGGGACCAGCCTACCCCCTTCCCAGTGAGCCGCGGGCAGAGGAGAGCGGCTGGGTGTGCATACCTGGTGCTGCGGGGCTCTACGGGCTCTGCGGTGCCCGGCAGCAGCTCTGCCCCGGGTCCTGCAGCCTGGGCACTGCCGTGCGGGGCAGCTAGCGGCGAGGCCGGGAAGCCCCTGACCCCTGCAGGGTCCCCGTGGGCTGTCAGGGAGCACAGAGGTACCAGGGCTCCGGGAAGGCGCCTCGACTCCCCGCTGCCCGGTCGGGGTTCCGGGGTAAGCAGGGCAGTCCTGGTCCCGACCTGGAAGCGCCCTCGGCGGCGGCGAAACACCGGGAGGAACAGGACCGGGGTCTCCGGGGTCCGCCGCAGCGAGCCCGAGCGCACCGGGCCGGGCCTGGCTCCGTCGCCCTTTGTCCAGCGCCCCGGGGCAGGTGCGGACGGCGCGGCCGGGGACAAAGCGGCCGCAGGCTCCCGGGCTGCTCCCGCCGCCCCCGCGGTCGGGCGCTCTCCCCCAGCCCGGTGCGGGCGCAGCTCCCAGCACTCAACCCCGGTACCGCCGGCGGGTTTTATGCGCAGGGCGGCCGGCGGGCCGGCGGGGGTGGGAGGAGCCGGGCAGGTTGTGCCCGCCGGGCCCTCCTCCCTCGCTCCCTCCCCGCCCGGCGGAGAGGGGTCGGGGGAGGGGGCAGCATGGCCTGTCCGTCCGGCCCCTTTTCCAGCGCTCATCTGCCCCGGGAGTGCGGCGCCGCTCCTCGCAGGGAGAAGAGGTCCGAATGGAGACAGACGGCAGCCAGCCCGGCCTCGCCTCCCCGGACTCCCCGCACGACCCCTGGTACCTCAGCGGCGGCCGCCGCCGGCCGCCCCCACCACCCCCCCCGGTCCGGCCGCGGCCGCCCCCTCCCCCGGCCCTGGCCGCCCGGCCCGGGCAG
>VZUI01009903.1:0-60109 GCA_013401135.1 Cettia cetti
CTAGTAAAGAACTGCTATTCCTATTCCCAAATCTTTGCCTGAAAGCCCTTAATTGCAAAATTATAGTAATTTGGAGGGAAGGGAGGTTACATTCTCCATTCCAGGGAAAACTCCAGTTTCCCCTGGCAGATACCTGTCTCTAAACCAGGACACATGGTGAGTCAGGTCTGCTGAGTGAGTGCCTGAAGGACTCCAGCCTTGCACATGGATTGGCTGGAAGATGCCATCCCTAGACATGGATCTGCTGGAGGATGCCATCCCAGCATGAAGAGCAGCTTGCACTTCAACCTACAATAGATATGAATTTCCACTCCAGAGAAAATACATTTTAATTATGCAAACTCTATGTGCATTTTTAAAACATAGGGAAAGAAAAAACAGGACCCTGTTCTTATCTTTTTGTGAAATCATTATTCATTTGAAATACATGGATAATTAACCACATTATCATGTAAATTTAAGTGAATTGAGCTGGCTGAATTAAAGAGACTTCACCTACCTAACCATAAAAATTGCAACACGGAGCTGTCGCAATGAAGCTCTGAGCACTATTTTTAGTGCAGCACTGTAAGAGAGGGCCTGTGGGAGGGCATCTTCCAAAGGAATGCAGACAGTATCTTTTAGGAGGAATTAATACTTAGAAAACCATTACTAGCTCTCACGAATGGCAGAGGGATATTTTTCTGGCTGGGATGGAGTTTATACACAGAGAGCCACACGCACTGAAAAAAAATCATGACTCATTTAATTTAAGGAACAATTTACTGAAGCCAAATTTTCAAATGCTCCTTCTTCTGCTCCTGGTCCCTTGGCTTGCTGTCCTTGAAGCACACCAGCCCTTAACTGGTGAAAAAAAATAAGTTAAAAATTCTTATTTACTGCCTCTGAATGAAAGCTGTTCAGCTTTTTCAGAATTACAGTTCTACAAAGTGCTCATGCCATGCTTTTATTCACCTGAAAAATATCCAGCTACTGAGATCAACTTATTTCCATTTCCTGTGGTTTTACAGCATTGCATCTTTGACTGTCAGGTCTCAGGCTCAGTGCTTGAAGAGGACATGCACAAACACTTCCCCTTATCAAAAAAGGACAATGAAATTCCAAAGCAGACCCCAAATGGTGATTTTTCCAAAGATATTTCTGTTCTTGTTTGGGGTTTTTTTTGTTCTTTGGGTTTGGGGTTTGGGGTTTTTTTTTGCCTGTCCACACATTAACTTTGATCTCTGTAAGAGAGTACAGCTCATGCATAGGAAGTACCTTGGTTCTTGTTCAGCTGCAGCCTTGTGTGGGGTACCCCCTCCTGGTCTTCTTTCCAGGACACTGACAGGTATTTCTGGCACATTGGCATTGCAGAATCACAGGGAGGGACACAACAAGGTACCTGATTGCAGATGCTGTGTTAATGAACATTGTCCTTAGAAATTCACAAACAGCTAAACCTGGTTATCTTTCCCCCAAATACTTTTAAAGAGATAAACTGAGAATAGGCCTGTCCAGGCTGAAATGTTAACACATCTGAAGCATCAAAATCATTAGAGTCCCATAAACTCACATTTTACTGGTAAAAAGTACTTAGCAGCATCATCTTTGAAAAAATTCATAAATGCCATATAAATGGACATTTTGAGATGAAGTTTTGTGGGTGTTTTTAGATGCATCACCCTCACTCCCTTCCTCCCTTGCATATCTTACCCCCCAAAAAATTTGACCCCAGACACAGTATTCAAGAATCTTTCAATGAAAAATTGAAAGATTGAAGGGGAATCCAGGAGCTCCCATCTCCCTGAAAGTCACTGTGACTTTGGTTGCCCAAGTGACTTCAGCAAACAGGATTTCAAAGCCGTTCAAAAGTACAGCTGAAAAAAAAATTGTAACTAGCCTAGGATTTTCAAATACTTAACTACTTTTTAATGGAGGCATTTGCACTTACCAGCCTTATCCAACACTTCAAAGGGCGAGGAGTGGTGGTCGGCTTGGCTGCCCATCCCTAACACCAGACCTTCCTTTTAATTTTGCCTCCTGCTTGTTGAAACTTGTTTTTGATTGCACATCCATGGGGGAAAGATTTACATTTTCCTACGTGTCTGCAAAACGCCTGCCACAATGTCTGAGCCCTCTAGATGCAATAATCATCATCATCATCCTCACGATTGCCAGTGCACACAGTGTGCAGCAAGGCAGCTGAGAGCCCGACTGCCAGCAGCTTTGTAGTTTGACATCTAATTACCAGCAAAGGAGAGGGTGGAGGAAGGCCAGCCATAGCAGAGGAAGAGGGAAAAGCTCCTGGGAGAAAACTGGAGTGCTTTACAAGGTGGAGTTGCTCTGCTCACCTGTGCTTAATGAAAATGCTGTGACTAAACACTTTTAAGGTATCACTCCAGAGAAATCCCTTTGTTTCTATTGGGAGAGTTTGTCTGGGTGGATTTGAGGTCCTTTTCTGCTGCATAGGGAACTCCACAGGCTGGCACAGAGCACAAAACACACCTAAACATCAGCAGAAATCAAGAAGCAGCAAATGAACAGGGATTGCCATGCCAGCAGGGAATGCCAGGAGGTTGATACAGGCTACACCAAGAACAGGCACAGGAAATTTGCTGAGTCCCAAACCCCTCTGATTTATTGCTTCTGTTGCAAACCATCTGCCCAGCACATGGTCAGCCAACCTGATGCCTCTAAGAAATCCCACCTTGAAACCCAGCAGGCTGAGACATAGGGGGAAAGGGACCACTTGGGTCATAAATACAGCTCTGTGTTTCTGCAGGGAACTGAACTACATATTTCACTCAGAATGAATGAGTGGGTGAGCTGGTGAGGGATATAGATGGGGTGGTTTTGTTATACGGGAAAAAAGACGCAATTTTGGAATTTGTTTTCTACTTCGAAGCAGGTAATAAATTTGTCATGGATTGCAATTCCAGAATTGTTTCACATGAGGTAGATCAAAGTGTTTGGCATCTATGAAATCTGATGTAGGCCTTTAAAAATCGTAAATTATCTTTTTCTATAAAACTGAAAGACATTGAACCGAAACATTCCAAAATATAGAAAAAACTGGAGCAATTTGAGTTTATTCAAATTTTGTCCAACTCAAAGCATTTCTTCTAGAGAATTCTTTTCCCAACACATCAGCATTTCCAAGCAGAAAAAACCACTGGTTTCAATGTTTCCCACCCCTGGTGTTGTCCTTGCACATCTGCTCAAAAACCCCTAAAACTTTTGAAGCTGGAGAAGGCAGCTTGTGCTGGCAGCAGCTTTGGAGAACAGTCCCCCATGTGCTGATGTGAGCCCTGTTGGGACACGCTGGGATTGCCTGGGATACCCAGAGCAGACACCCAAGCATTTCCCCAGAGCCTTGTCAGCCAGGCACACGTGGCCAGCTGGTTTCTGTCACCACAGGCAGAGCTGGAAGGCACCGCACATGCGGCTGCCTCTGCACAAAACAGCACCCTGCCAGGAATTTTCTTGTCTCAACAAATTACCCTGAAGTGCCCTAAAATATTCAGTTTGCTGGAAGGAATTGGAGAAACGTGAAGATATAGGATGCATTTTGCTGAGCTGACCAGAAAACTCTTCCTGCAACCAGTCAGGGCATGACGTAGCACAGCAGCAGAAGGTGAGAAGGAGATGAAAGCACAACAAAGCAAATGTTTTGCAGTGACATTTGTCCTGGAGTGTAAATTAGGAGCTGGAAGGGCTCGGTGACAGTTCAGCACACACCAACGGCAGGGCCTGCATGTGCATCAGGAGCTAGAGGCGACAGCCCAGCCTGCAGGACCAGCTGCTGAGGCAATGCTAAAGGTAGGCTAAAAATAAAGCACTTATCAGGGTGAGAAGGGCTGAGTATTTCATCACTCTGCCTCGACTGATGACTGGCAAAGCATGAGCAAGGAGGATTTCTGTTAGGAGCTGTTTTCTGATTCACAGATTGCTGGGCTTGGGCAAATACCTTCCACTGACTTAAGCCTTGCGAGAATGTTGTGTGAGCACTGGGCTGCACCATCCCCCACTCGCCGGCATCTCTGCTCCTTTTGGTACAGGACAGCAAAACGCAGCATTTTACAGAAAAAAACACAACACATAGAACACTGGCTGGCCCAACACCTGTAAAAAGCAACAGGTTTGGTGCTCAGCTCCCTTTTAGCCTACCTGCCCCACATGGAAAGGCAAACAAACCTTTCCCTGCCACAGGGAAAAAGCTTCACCCCATCTAAGTGTTTTGACAAACTCTGTCCTGGGAGATTTGTTATTTAAGGGACATTTCATTTCACTGAGCCCACGGACAGGTTTGAGTCTTAGGGCCTTGCATCCACGGGAGACAGGCAGGGAAAGGACAGGGAGAGCAGCCTGGCAGGGGCCGAGCATTGGCAGGGCACGGCTGGACCCACGGCCCTGGGCCCCTCTCCGCAGGCTGTAGGCAGGCTCTGAGCTGCGCGGGGCAGCTTCACACCCTCGTCCATACGCTGGGACAACCTGTACACACCTGTGGCATCCAGCATCAGCCGCTCCCGCGGCACGGACCCTCAGGCTGCTTTCCCAAGGAAAGCTGAGCCAAGGAAAGCTCTCCACGCACGGCGCCGAGGGATGGCACAGACACGGTGACAAGCTCAGCGCTGCCATGCGAGGCACGCTGCACGCAGCGGGAGCCCTCGCCGTGGGAAAGCCTTTGATCTAACCACGTCTCCCAGGGCCGCCTGCCGGACTCCGCTTCCACTTGGGTACCTGCTCGTGTAAACATCGGCGGCGGCGCACGCAGAAGCCACATCCTGTCATCCCCTTGTGCAATCTGCAGGGCCATCTCCTCCTTGGCCGCAGCGCAGAGGGGTTGCGACACGCAGGGAGCGACACGTCCGTGTGGGGCAACGCGGGGCTGGTTCCCGGCGGGGCGCGGCCCCGGCTCATCCACCCGCACGCAGCCGGGGTTTTATTTTTTAAGTGACCAATGCAGACTTCGTGCATCGGGAGATGGTTTCTACAAGTAATTCTTCTCTCCACAGGAACATGCATCTGACTTTATAATTCATGCACACCTGGGAAGTTCAATCCAGTCCCACTGGAGTAGCAGGCTTGGTAGTTTATTTATTTAAAAGAGTGCATGCAGTAGCATGGAAAAAAAATCAAATCTATCAGAAACCGTAAATCTTAATCCTAAACCAGCTTTGCTTTTCATAAAATATGGTCTAGGGAAATCGCTTTTAAAATGTGGCTTCCATGTAGCCTTAGCTTTAGTATTGCAATCCCCACAGAACAGTGTTATAGCATAATAATTAAAACATTTACAAAATGAAGATAGTCTATGGCTGATCCAAGTTTCTATGGAAATTTGGAGGCTATGCTGTATGCAGCTGTTCCCAACTAATGCAAAGATTGGCTGTAACTTTACTTCTGAGCCCGTTTGTAACTTGGGAGATAATTTATCTGTTCTGTTTACACAGTTCTCAGCTTGCACAGCCCTAGAGTGCAACATTTCTATGATTCCCACCGAAAGGGTGCTTTATCCTCTCGGCTCAGCCTGAGCAATTAGTGTTCTTAGGCTTAATGAGGCACCTCTGCTTGGAAGGTGTGGGTGCTTGCTGTGGTGTTATAGCCATTGCTCTGAATGAGATCTACCAGAACAGCAGACACACAAGGGGTGGACTGCAAACCCTAGCTCACACTGGCCTGTGGTACCCCCAGATCTGGCACAGGCTCTGCCAGATGGGCTGTGTGGGTATGAGCCCATCCCTGTTGGTTCTTGCTAACAGGTTTTGGTGAGCCCATGAAAGGTAAACACAGACCAGAGGAAGCTAAAAAAAACAGTTTTCCCCCAGGATAAGCATCTGGCATCTTAAGGGTGGGAAAATAGTTCTCCCTAAAGTCATGGGCACCTTTATACCTATCACCTTATTAACACTTTCACAGACTCACACAGATCAGGGGAGGCTGTTGGATGATGAAGAAAAAGGGAAGAAACACCTGTAAAATGTTTTTACATGCAATGATGAAGGACTTTTGGGGCTTATACTTTATAAATCAGGCTGCTAAAAAGCAGGACAGCCTGCAACTTTTTGTGGGAGGGCAGAGCAGGCACTTGCTACCTGCCCATCATCATGACATGATTATGTTTTACATTCACTAACTTATCTCCAGTTATTCCATGGCTGATATAAGCAGTTTTCACTTTGCAATGTTAAATTACTAATGAAGAAAGTATTAATAACCTCTGAGCAAAGAAAGCTGGCCAGAGGAACAAGGCTCCAGCAGCTACACAATGGCCCCGGGGTGTAAAATCTTCAAGCCTCATTGAAACAACAGCATGAAAATCTGCTTTTTACAAAGGGAGAGGGAAACTCTACCAGTCATGAGTGCACAGAAGAAAATCTTTCAGCTAAAGTAAGGTCGGAGGTTCCCATCCTGAACAAATATTTAGCAGCATTCGCCAAATGAATCTCTTAGCATTAGTTTAAACTTAAAGACAGAAAGTCATAAAGCTTCACAGCGGGAATTAAAAAAAAAAAAAAAAAAAAAAAAAAAAAAAAACAACTAAAAATGAGCCAAAATACATAAAAAACCTCCCAATCCCATATTTTAATTCCTGTTTGTATTTAAGCACTACAGGACAGCTGAGTTACAGTTGGGATGGAGATGGTGATGGCTCAAAAGTGTCATTTTAGAGAGTAACTATAGCCAGAGGTCCTCAGTCCTTTCTCATTGAAAATAATCTGCAAATAAAGATACATATCCCAAGACATTAAGAAGTCTGTCAAAGGGGGCCAACAGGAATACTGGAAGGGGACTTTTGACTAGAGCATATAGTGACAGGACAAGGCATACAGCTTCAGACTGACGAGAGGGCAGGTTTAGATTAGATATCAGGAAGAAATTCTTTACTGTGAGGGTGGGGACAAGAGATTTGAATTTTGTATTGAGATTTTGTATTGCAAGTTGGATCAACCTGAATTCCTCTGCTTTCCCAAAGGGCAGGATCAGCTCAGCCCCAGCAGGCACAGACTCTGCTCTGATGGAAACCAATGCCCTGTTTACCCTCTGGTCTCTCTGACTTGTACGTGAGGAAAAAGGAAGGGGTTTTGATGTAACACAAGAGTGATTTCCTAGAAGACAAGGAGATTTGCTGAGCTGCCTGTGCTAAAGGGCTGTTTGCAGAAGCACAGGTCTCTCTGTGTCCATGCCAGGGTTTGCAGCAATAAATCACGGGTTCACTTGGATGCATTCCTTATTGCCTGTGGGAGCCCTGTTGCTAGGTCACACAATTATGTCATTGTGGAGCATCTATGATTTTTTTTGTAGTTGGGTTTCTTTTGTTCCTCGGAAAATCTTCTGGGTATACAGGTTTCCTTAAGGCAAAATCTTAATTTTCCAGTTACGTATTACCTAGATTTTGGTCATCATCTACCTGCAACCTGGACAGCCCATGAAAACATGTCTTCATATGGTTCTCTGCTGGGTTATAACAGCAGCCACCTCATCAGAGCTGCTCACTTCCCTTTTTTGGGACAAAACAGATAAAATATTATAGGGTTTAGTAGTATCTGTTTCCAAAAGTCCTACATCAGTTCCTTATTATCATCGTAATAAACCATAACAATACAAAAACTGAACTAAGATTTATCTGAGATTAACAAGCAGATCTCCTTCAACACATTAAGAAGTCCATTAGAAAGTAATTTGCAGTCTGCTTGCTTTCTGGCCCATAGAAGCTCTGGATGCCCCATCCCTGGAAGTGTTCAGTGCCAGGCTGGATGGGGCTTTGATCAACCCAGGCTAGCAGATGGCAACCCTGCCCTTGGCAGATGATCTTTATGGTCCCTTCCAACCCAAACCACTCTGTGATTCTGGTTTGCAGGACACCACCTCTCTTACTCTGATGGCCAGTTTTGGCCAGTTTTACACTGTTTCAAAGCCTAAAAATCTCTGCATGTATTGAAATCTCTCCTTGTACACATAAAGGCTTTGGATTTTTTTTTTTTTAATTATTTAGATTCTGGTATTTTCTTTGTGACTAATACTGCTACACACATTAAACCAGCTCTGAAGTTAGACAGCAGCTTGAGCAGATATTAAGATCATCAGCCACTCAGGTCTATTAAAGCAGAACACTATTTTTGAGGCAATCCAAGAAACACAGCCCAGCTGGCCAACAACAACACACCTTCCTCATAAATACGCAGGTTTTTGTGCAGCCAACGAGCAGCTGCATCTGACCTGAGTTCAGAGGAGCCTGAGTGCCAACTAATAATGCAGCTGCAATGTAGGTACATCCTGGGAGCACACTGCCCTTCCGTTTGCTTCCCCAAAAAAGGGGGGAGGTGCGTGGTGTCCAAGTGTGCTGCGAGCGTGTTCACCTGGACAGAGAGATACAAGGGAACCTGTTACAAAGAGCAAACTGGAGCCAGACCTGAAACTGCAACAAGATGGTGCAAGCTGGGATCCAGGAGCACATGAGTTTCTCTTGCAGAACCAGTTGTCCTCATCCCATGCAACTTTGGTTTCCGCTGACAGGGAAGATCCTTTTTCCTGTCAGAAGACAGAGCATGTCCTCCATCAGGCTGCAGCATTTGCATTGCAGAATGCATTCCTGATTAGAAATATACACAAACTTCCAATTAATTAACAGCTAAAAATTACTTAAAAGAAGTCTTTAAGATTTCTTTTTTTAACTTCCTCTGTTCCCCTTGAAATTTAATAAAAGAAAAACCTGTGTTAAACTTCTAGTGTGTTTTAATTCACTTTAATTCCCAAATACATCCCAGACTTTTAAGAATAAGGGTTGTTGCCTAACGTTCATTCCAATGGCACCTTTCAGGCCATACTGCAAACTGCAAGGATCCATTAAGGTGAAGCTGCATCAACAGCCCTTCTGTTGTATGGCTGCTTTGCCTTGTGCTCCCGAGCAGCGTGGCCATGGTTCTTGGGATCCAGAGCAGAGGGGTGGGTTAGGGCAGGAGCTGCATGGTGGGAGCTTCACAGGATCTCCACTGGCATGGGCAGAGCCCTCAACCACAGTGAAACAAAGGAAGGGTTTGATAACAAAACTGACCTTTATGAATACTGCTGGTATCATACACATGTCTGCAGACCCTCAAAACATGCCTGTTGGCCAGGAGGAAGGAGCAGGATGTGCACACATGCAGGGCACGCCAGGAGGCATGAGGATTTTTAAGCACCTGCTTTTAAATAATTCAAACCATGCTCTTTTCAATCCTACCTCAGGCAGGCCTCCAATGTGTTCCTGGCACCCATACACTGGCTTCTCAGGGTTTAGTCCTGCAGTCTGCATCCATCCTTCTCTCTCCTATTTGATCAACAAGTTTGTAAAATGCTGATTCTGCAGGGATTTTTCCATTTTTCTCTGAAATGAAACTGTCACATGGAAAGAAGAACTCATCTGTTGTACCAATGTGTGAGATAAAAAGGATGCAGATTGCAGAATGGAAAAATAATAATAAAAACAAAAAGACACCAAGGCCATCTTTAAAACAGAGGCAAGAGGTATTGAGTAGGGAAGAGTACCTACTCAATAGGTACTCAATAAGTACCTTGTTTATATACATCTCAAGTGGGTTTTTTTTTTTGTGGAATAAAAAAAAGAAAAAAGATATCTGGATATTCATAATCACATGGGGATATTACAGGATCATTACACTTGTAGACTTTCTGTCTTCCCCAGTCCATTAACATCCCATCCCCACACCTCAAGCAAGATTTCCCTGGAGATGTCACCTTCTTTCATCACATCCAATATCTAATAAAGACATAAGAGAATTTAATAACAGACTGCACAGGGGAGACCTCTGTTCAAACAGCCAAGGTTGCAGCTGATGAGTTTCTGCTGCAGATGCTGAAAAAGTTATAAGAGTGGCCAGGAGACTGCAGGGTGTTTAGTTTTGGAGGTCTTGCCAGCGAAGCCACTGGTATCACCCCAGTTAACCCAAAATTTGTATGAAACAAGACATAAAAATCTTGTCCAGCCTATCAAATGATCACCTGATCAAATCCAGCTCCCTGTCACTTGGCTCTATAAATTTACAAAATTCTTTGGAGGAGGGCTGCCTTCTCCAAAGGATCCTGAGACAACACAGCAAGTGAAAGAGACTAAAGTGGTCAAAGTGAACATGCACCCATCTTAATCACACTTACAGAATTTAACAAAGTATTCCTGGATTGCTTAAAAAAATCTGCTGCCCTGCTTGAGAAACCAGCCCCTTATTGGTCTCCTGCTGGAATAAGTACTTGCATGAGGAGCACAGAGTTTTATGACCCCTCTCTCCTAGCCCTGATAAAGTTTCCACAGCCAAAATTTTCAGGAAGGACCACTGGATTTGGATACTCAATTTGAAAAATCTTAAGAAGCTAATGTTTTGGGGTTTTTTATCTGGAGGTGAGCAAGCATTGTCACAGCACTGGTCTTATATAAAACCATCTCAAAAATTCCAGAAAAACTGGGAAATGAAGGTTGCAAAAATAACATATGATTTCTAAAAATTGTGGCAAGCTAAAATAAAGCACACTGACCTGACAGCTACATCTTGAGGTTCTGTATGGCTTATTCATGCAGTGCCTGACAGGCCCTTTGTCATTCATCTTTTACAAATCTATGTTCAAGTATTAATTCTGCAGAGGTGTACTGGAATGTTTTCTACAAATGCTTCTGCTGCTGGAGATGGGCAACTGGCTTCATGATTCTTCCCAGGTGTGTGTTTAAATGGAGAAGGGAACAAGCCAAGTATAGACAGATGTCTGCTTACAAACATTATATATGTACTATGAGGTAAATACACATGAGAGATGGAAAATGTTAATTTGCTGAGAGATGAGCCAGATAACCAGGGGCAATGCCCTTAAGAGTTAGGCTTCCAGTTTTGCCACTGGTTTGCTGAGGAGGGCAGATATGCAAGGTATTGGTGGTTATTATTCAATAAAGAACTCAGGACCCTTTCAGTCCCCCTTTCTCACTAAATCTGAATTCAGTTTTTACTACACTAAAAACATCTCAACTTTTTCTTTTCAACTATTTAACGCAAATTGCCAGATTTCTTGCGTGCTTCAGGAGATTCCTTCCAAAATAGTGTAGGGTTGATATTAATTTCTGGGTTTTCTTGCAGAAATACCTCAATTTTTCTTGTTCCTTCAGAGGCTCAGCGATTCCTTCATTCTGGGACACCCTGCTTGGTGTCCTCATCCTGCTTCTGGAGATCTCACAGACCTGGTGCATCACACACTTGTGTGTCACCCACTTCTGCCACTCCCAAGAGTCCTCACTGCTTTGCTGCCAGAGCATTGAGCCACAGTGAAGAAGTTTGTAAGGTCCAGAAACAGTTCTAGGGAGAAGAAAGGAAATGCTGAGTGTTGGCTACTTGGCAAAGGCTGCCTGTCTGCTGCCGTTTGTGGAAAATGCCTGGGAGGCACCATTAACCATTGCTCTTTGCTACGGGCTGGCTTGTGTCCACACCACTAAGGACCAGTGCTCTCTGAAGGGCAGTGGTTACCTTCATGCTGTGCAGCACTTGGCCTAGGTCTCCTCTGAGCTGCCTGCAGAGCCCCACAGACCCCAAGTCAAAAATTTTTGCAATGGGCACTTTTTTTTAAGTTTAAGTTTTAAAAGTTTAAGTTTAAAATTCTCTAAGTGGTGAAATGAATGCAAGCATGATGTTTTTCAGCAGGATCTGAAGGCATTTTGGGTTCTACAGCACAGTGTGGAAGACAGTGGGCATGAGGTCTCTTGGGATGGCTGGAGGACCGTCCAGGGTAGAGTCTGGTCCAGCTCATGCCAGACTCTTCTGTGTAGCCCTGAAAAAAACCCCCTGTCAGTCATTTCGAGTTTTCTCCCAAGGAGAAACCAGTTGGTTTGCTCTGAGCAGAGACAGGAGGGAGCTCATATGCATGCCAGGGAGACAGCCGCTGAGCAGAGCCTGGGGGGAACAGAGACAGCCAAACTGGCTGTGCAGACAAAAGGTGCTCTCATACCCCCACCATGGTCTCACCCAGTGAGATGTTAAACACACAACAAACAATGCCATTTTTCCTGACCATCACCTGCAGGATTGGTGGTGGGTCCCTCGCTGGTCACTGTCACAGCCATCAGTCTGGAGGTGACTCTGGCATGTGCTTCTTCAGCCACAATGAACGCCTCAAGCTTTGTCAGATGAGGACAACCTTCGTGCCTCGGTGCTGCAATTTTTAAAGGTCAGTGTGACTAAACAGCAATTCTTCTGTATCTCTTTTAATTAGCCTTTGGTTTTGGGCCTGTCTAGGGGTTTAGGTTCAGTCTTAACCTTAAGATGTTAATATATGAAACACCTTAACCAAATTAAACAGTACACAACTGGTAGATTTCAATATCCCCCCATCCCATTTACAGTCCACATTTGCTGTCATTATTCTCTATTATACACAGTCTATTTACAGCAATACATGAAAATGTTTACCTTAAAATATAAATGTAATTATAAAGGTATAATTACAGATATGCCTGCACCTCTTTGAGCCACCTCAAATTACAGTTTCAAATTATAACAATAAAAAAGGATCAAATTAATGACCTTGATTAATTTCATTACAGAGTGGAGCGAGCGCCACTCAGCACAGGGTAAGCTTACACTGCCTGACCTCATTTCATCCAGCCTCTTCCCTGCAACACAAGAGCTCCCGATGGCACATCAGGTGAGTCCTTCCTCCCAAAGACAGTTGCTAAGCAATCAGCTGCAGGGTTATAAATGTTGAGTGCTTGATATACAGCACATGGGGGTAGAGATTAACTTCTTTTTTTTTTTTTTTTTCTTTCCAGGTATTAAGGGAACGAGAGTGGTTCACCTGAACTGCACTGAAGGAGTTTGGAATAAGAAATCAACCCAGATTTAAGGCAGCCTACAGTGTTTGTGTACAGATTGAACTGATTCATCTTGTGTGCTATGTACCGAGTTGCAAAACCTTGCTATATTAGAGATTTAAAAGGAGGAACAATTTGATTTGTCATTACTAATAGGGATGTAACTAAATTAGTCTCCCACATACTTTATGCTGATGAGGTCTTGCTTAGATTTCCCTGTGCAGATTTACATCCTCACTAGCTTTAATCACAGTTAAGAAACATATCGTATGAGTAATACTATTATGAAAAACTGAAGTATTTTCAGAGGGGTTTAGAAACCCAAGAAAATCATAGAAGTCAAAATCAAAGGTAAGCTTTAACATTCAGCCCTATGTTGTACATTTGATTAAATATTAATTCACAGCAATGTGTTGAGTACTTACAACCAAGCTCTCTTGACCCATTTGAAATGCACAGTCACGTATATAAACTTGGCATTTGAAAAAGGACAGGTCAATGCTGTAGATCCAACTTAAATCTTCTACAGTTCTTGCTTAATTAGTGATCTAACCCCACTCCTATAAGTTGTTGACTTGCCTGCAGTTGTGGAATTAGGAAAATATTGCTGTAAAATAGATATGCAGACTTTGAAAAAATTATAGTCTCTCTCTTCAATACTTTTTTTTAGGGTTGTTTGGTTTGGTTTGGGTTTTTTTAGCTTTTTTGATTGGTGTGGAGTTTTTTGGGAGGAGGTTTTTTTTTTTTTAGCAAACAATAAGAGATGAAAGGAAGACAACTAAATCCTGGTTTAGTCAAAGAATTTGACTTCTCCTACCAACAACAGAAATCATGATTGGGCTGCTTTCTGAGGGGAAAAAAGCCACCAGGTAACTTACTGCACTTCTTAGTGGGATACAAAGTGAGAAAAGAATCAGGAGCCTCATTGTGCAAGCCCGGAAACTGAAACATCAGATGACAGCAAGACACCTCAGCATTTGTCTTCATCAGTGAAGGTGGGAATAGATAGTGCAGGTTAGCAGAGTGCTGCCTCGGCCTCTGCCCTGCAGCTCCTCAGAGCGGTCATTACAGCCTTGACTGTGGCCAAAACATCTACAACTATCAGTAAGAAATTTGCTACTGTCAGCCCTTGCTTTGACCACCAAAGAAATTCAGCACTGGGATGGAGCCACATTTTTTTCCCCATCCACAATCATTCCTCAGTGCCAACATCTTGCACTGAAAATTCTTGAAGGTTTTTTTGCTTGTGCAAAACTGTTAATAGCATTTCATTTGGTATCAAAGCTTTGATCTCCCCACTTAAATACCACATTAATGCAGAGCTCCCCTGGGTGGATGAGTTCACAGTGTTAGTTAACCTCTTCTGCTGAAGTCTCAAATATGATTTAGAAATAATTCTGTGCACTGTGAAAGAAACAAAAACACATCCTTAATTGAAAGTATAAATAAAATGGATTTCTATCCTTGGACTAACCCAAATTCAGACAACAGCTTTGTGCTGCTTTTTCACTGCATTAAGGGGAAATTCAAATTCTGCATGTTCAGCTTACAAGTCTAACTTCTGGTCAGAAAGCAGTGCATTTTCCCGAAAGCACCTGTGAGCAATAAGACAGCTAAATCCTGACAACATTTATATTTTGATCCTTCTTTTGGGAATAGAAACTGAGCTGCAGATTTTGGGAATACCCAAATTTCATTACTGCTGTCAACTTGTAACTTGTAAATGTTTTATTGCTATTTAAAACCCCTCTAAGAAGCCCTTCAAGGTGTTGTGGATTTGATCCACAAAGGGATCCAGCTCAAATTTTGCAAGGAGCCGCTCAGTAATTACCCACAGATTTCTGACTTCTTACTGAGAAGGTGCTTGTGGATGCCTGACCATGTAAATGCTGATGGAGCAGAGCTGTCTGCAGCCTGAGCTTTCCACCCCTCTCTTCCCAGTAGCTGTTTGGTGTACTCAAGCACAAAAACAGATTTATGGGAACTTTACCACACAGTGCCCGAAGGCTGCTTTTTGTTGCTGGTAGCAGTCACTTCACTGAAGGATGAAGCCTACACTTCTTGGTGGGAGGGGTTCTTTATCTATTTACATTTTTATGTTATATTTCCAGGCTCTGACCTGTAACCAGTCAAGTGAATGCTGCAATCAGTAAGACCTGTGCTCATCCTTCTGCCCCTGTGATTCTTGCCAGCCTGGTCCAAGGCTGCTGTGGAGGCTGCAGCGTCAATTCTGCCATCCTTCACTCTGTCAACAGGCTGGCAGAGCCCAGAGCCCACATCTTCTTGTTTGAATGACTTCTGGAGGTGCTGGATCATTGTATGAAAGCAAGAGCATCACCACTAGCACATCCAGCATTGTCCTACCACTGTGCTGCTAAAGTGGACTGAATCCCAAGTTAATTCCACTACCGATGTTCCCTTAAAATCTCAAGGGAAAAACAAAGCCCTGTTTAGAGTGGACAGGGCTGCCACCTGGAGGCACCCCAGTTTTCCTACATAGTGGCGACAGGGAAGCGTCTGTGTGAAGTGACTGCAGCTCCGGAGATGTCTGACCGCTCCCGTAGGACATTTATGCAGCCACGTTTTGCAGCTGGGAGACGTCAGTTTTGGTATCAGTGCAGTTAAGCAGAGGCTCTATGCTAGAGGCCTCTCTGGGGTTAGAGGATTTAACCAGGGAGCACAGTGGTTATTTGCTCCTAAACTCAGCCAGAGCGCTCTCAGGGGTTTTCTCTCCACGGCCCATGTTCGGGCAGGACGCAAACTCCCACCTCCCCCTTGATGTAAAACATAAATAAACAAGGACCTGAAGCACTTCCCCAGTTACCTCAGGCGTCTCCCAACCCCCTCATCCCTCCCTGCTTCTCTCTGGTCAGTACCAGGTTGTTTTCTTTTCCAGCAGGAGCCTTGCAGAGGCAGTGCCGGTTCCCGTAGGACGGGCAGGAGCTCCGCAGGGTTGCCACAGGGCTGGTGGCCCCGCGTCAGAGCCCGGCCGGCCAACGTCAGGCGGTTTGAGCAAGAGGAAACAGCTTCGAAGACTTCTGAAGATCTCTTAGAAGAAACAAAAAATGCAGCGAAGTACACAGAAATTTGCCCTGTCAGTATACAGAGACCTTCAGCCCACTCCCCCTCTACTGCCCAGGTTGGGGGATGAGTAGTTTTGCCTTGCCCAGAGCAGGTTTTTTTGGGGCTTTTTGGTTGGATTTTTTTTTTTGTTGTTGTTGTTGTTGGTTGGTTGGATTGGTTTTTTTGATTTTTTTTTCTTTTTTTTTTTTTTTTTTGGCGGGGTGGGGGAAAGTGGGGCTTTTTTGGTTTAGGTTGTTGTTTTTGCTTTTTTTTGTGTGACATTCTGGACAGCAAAGCAGCCGAGCAAGGAGGTGGGAGTTGTGGCAGTGCTTGCTGCTCCTGCCATCTCACCTGATGTGCTGGCCAGGTGAGCCCCCTTTGTCACCAAAGCTGTGTTCTGGTCCTTTGGCAACACCTGGAAGTGCAGTTCAGCAGCAGTAAAGAGAGGGGCAAGGAAAGGAGGGAGCCTCCCAGGAGAATACAGGAGGTCTGTAATGGGAATGAGAAACTGTTCAAACATTCATGTCCCTCTAGAAAGTCACCATCAGCCTCTGCTGTTCAGGAGCATCACTGGGAGATGCACCTGAGCAGCTGCCTCCAGCAAAGGCTGTTCTCATAGAAATGTGGCTCTGGGGAGGTTCTTTTTCCTAAATAGCTGATGTAGGAAAAAGGCCAGTGTGACTGTGGAGTTCCAGGGCCCATGGAAACACCACCATTTTGGCATCCATTTTTGTTTTATGTGCAACATAGGAAGGCAGAGCCTGATACTGTCACAGGTTTTGGGCTGTGCCTTACCCCACAGGTGACATTTTGGGCACTGTCTGTAAGGAGATGCTTCAAATGAGCAGTGGTGCTTGCAAGCCATCACCTGGCAAGCAAATGAGTGGCCACTTCTTTGCCCAAAAGAAGATTTATTCTCCCACCCCCAAAATATTGATGAGTACAGGGTTTTCTTCAAACCTCACAGATTGCATGAACTGCACAGGGACCCATTCCCAGAGGAAAGGCTTTTTTAACCCATATCCTCCTAAAGCCCTCCCAGCAGGAGGCCTGGGGTAGACCCCCATTATGTTAGCAAAAACAAAGAAAAAACCAAACCAAACAAACAAAAACCCACAAAAACAAAACTGAAAAACCGAAACCAAAACAAAAAAGACATTTTCCAGACCTGCTTCATTTTCATTTTTCAATATAAATTATTAAGGACATGAATTTATAGGCAGACAAGTGAATTCACTAAACTGGTTAGGGTCTTAAATCTCTTTTACTTGCCTTACCCAGAGAAAATCCTACCTGTCATTGCCCCTGCCCCTTGCCTTACTCCTAATTTTATGTTGGCTCTGGTTTCTCAAACCATGTGAAATTTTCTCTCTCTCCAGGCTGAGTGTCCTTAGTTTGCAAAGGCTTCTGCTTCTTGTGCTCTGTGCTTTCACACTGAAAAATTCATGTGGAGATCAAGAGCTGAACTCAAACCAACCAACATCATGGGGCAGTTAAGGACTCCAAACCCAAATCTTATTTGAACAATCCCCACCACATCTCCTCCCACAGAAGCAAAGACCTTCTCAGGCAAAATTGCTTCTTGACATCCCCAGTTTGTACCTCATGTGAGGAGGGTCAGGAAAGAAGTCAGTCTGACACCAGGGAACTTCAGCTGAAACAGAGGATAACAATCCACAAGGTCAAACAGCCTCCCCCATCTCAGTCTCAGGTCAAGGTGACAGCATTCTTCACCCCCTGGAAAGGAAAGGTAGGACTATACTGCACCACAGAGCATCTACACAGCCAACAGCAGAGTAAACTGCTGCCAGCAGGATTTTACCCCCATATGTTCATAGACTGTTAATGTACAAAACTCATTTTCTCCAGTTTGTTTGAAAACATTCAGTGCCTTTTGTTTTGTTTTATTTTTAATTATTATTTAATGTAATTTGTGGCTTGCTCCTCACAGCTCAGCTCCCTGGGCCTGGCTCCTCTCCTGCCACTGACAAGCACTGTCTTTGCAGTTGGGTCTTGGTGCTAAAGGAAAGGCAGCTTTAAATTCCCTTTCCACCTCTCTGAAGATGGAAGATTATGGAGGTATAGAACCACTCAGGGATTTGAAAAGCAAGTATCAAAAGAAACCTTATTCTGAAATATATTTACTGAGTCCTTATTTCAAAAGGAATGAAGATTTTTCTGTCCCATAAGAGCTTCCATTCTGCACAGACTGGCAGCACATTTCCAAGGGGAAATAAGAACATAAATGGAAAAATAAATAATATTTCTCCATCCAATATAGGTCAAAGATAGGAAGTTATCCTTCATCTCATCCATGCAGTAAAGGTGAGTGCCCAGCTGGTGCAGCCTAGTATGTTCAAGGAACAGTTGTGTCATTTAACTTGGCTGATCTGGAAGTTCAGTTGTTTCTCAGCAAATGCAGGCACTAAAATAACAATTTTTTTTTTTAAATAAATTAAATTAAATTAAAATAAAATAAAATAATCAAAGAAAAGTTGCCATTTTATTCCTGGAATGATGTAATGCTGCCAGAACAACTGCAGTGGGTTTTGTTGAGAAGCAATTCCTTCATGCTTTCAATGCTCTTTGGGGTCCTTGGGGCGATAGGGCCACATCAGGACAGAGCCATTGGACAAAACCCCTACCATTATCCAAACACACTGTGTGGAATAGGGTTTTTGACAAGCAGTTTTCTGCCATTTTTAGCTTAGTCATATCCACAGGTGCTAGGAAAACCTGTGTGAAACTGTCCTCCAGAGGTTGCTGCCAGCCTAGGCCATGCTCAGAGCCCTCGCTGCAGACATCCCTCTCCTTTGCCTTGCAGAGGGTGGGCTTCCTGCTCCCTGCTTGGTTTTGATAAGCAGGAGGAAGAGGGGATGCTCTCCCTGACATGAGCTGGGAGATGTGCCTGAGAAAGGGCAGCTGCACTGGCCTTAAAAGAGTTTTTCTGTTTTGAAAAAACACATCATGATACTTTTTTTTTTCATCTGTCCCCATTTTCACAAGAAATCCCAGTGTAATTTCCATGCTAATCGGACGAGAGCTTGCAAAATACATTTCCTTCAAGATGTAGGGGAATGCATTAACTCCAGGTGACCTGTGACTCTGTCAGTGACACACACTGTTTAAATCCATGCAAACGAAAACCTTGCCCACGCCACAGGCAAATACTTGGTTTTTCCCATGCTGCTTGCATGGAGCTGGAAATGTTGGATGAGTGAAGCCTTAGTGATGCATTTCAGCAATAATTCATACACCATACATAATTTAGGATCTCACTGCAGTCCCCCTGTAACACGCGCTGTACAGCGTGTATACACAGGGCCAGACGGCAGCTTTAAGGAGGCTCCAGGCATAATCCACAGTAAGGAGAAGTTTGATCCATCTCCAATTTGCACCTGCCAGATCATGAAGGGAGCTAATTGGATTAAAATATTGTAATTATCATTTCATTTACATGCAGTAAAACCTTAGGGAAACATTTTAAATGGCAGAAAATTTGAGGATGCTGTCTCTGAAGTCTGCTTCTTAAAAGCCTAATGCTCTCTTGCTCCTTCATTGCCTGAGATTAGACTTTTATTCCCAGGAAAAAGTGAGTTTGATGAGCTGCTGGT
The DNA here is from genome assembly GCA_013401135.1 of Cettia cetti. Classification (NCBI taxonomy): domain Eukaryota; kingdom Metazoa; phylum Chordata; class Aves; order Passeriformes; family Sylviidae; genus Cettia; species Cettia cetti. The sequence goes on from VZUI01009903.1 coordinate 19,501, forward strand.
GCAGTGCACAGACCACAGAACACTGCTTGGTTTGATCATGGTCATATTTGCCAAGGCAATTTTTGGATATTTGGATGCTCTTGATATCACCAGTCCACTATGACTGTGCCCAACTCTCCCTGCTGCCCCAACTCAGGAAAAATCAGCTTTAAAACACCTATATAGACACATCCAGTTTCAGGGGTGACTGTGAGTCCAAAGGAGGAGCAGAAAGACCCTTCCTTGGGCTATAGTAGCAGCTCCTATTTCTTCTCCACAGGGAGACAGTCCTGTGTTTTGGAACCACAAAGCTGCCCCTGGGGGTGGTGGAGGGGGTGAAGCAGTTTAACCCCAGTGAGGGTTAAACAAGGAGCAGCACCTGGCCCCACAGACCTGCCTCACAAGTGGGACGTGTGTCCCTACACAGGGCTGGAAAACCATCCACCTTCTGGCACATCTCCCAGGAGGGCATTGAGTAGGTCCATGGCAGCCCAGTGCTGTGCCCTTGGGAGCGGGGATGAAGAGCTGAATCTGTGCTGGTGCTGTCACCAAAGAGCAGAGGAGTACACACACATGGTACCACAGAGTTCCAGAGCCTAATGAAACACAGCACAAGAAGGGCCAAAAAGAACACAAGCCCTTGTCTCCTCCCACCTAGTGGGTGCTCTTTAGAGGACATAATTGTGTAGGGCAGTAGATTTGCTTGGCAGATTTACAGGATAGAGCTGGGCCTTACCCCCTCCCTCAGTTGAATACCTCAGCCTGGATCAGGTGTGAAGCCACTGTCATCTGGGTGCTCAGTGGAGAGTTTGGTGTCAGAGTAAGTCTGATTAATTTCTGTATTTCTTCTGTGACAGGGATTCAGGAATAAGTGGTCACAGCCATGATGAAAAATAACATATAATAATACAAAGCTTTTGTTCTCACAATCACCTTAAGGGCTGCCCTGTCTCCTGTGGAGCTGACATGGACCTACTGGTCAAGAGCAACTTCAAGCATCACTGAGCAGCCAGGCCTAAGCATGCAGAACTTGATGTGCTCATCGAGAGCAGAAAGGTGGCAATGGGAGAACAAATATTACCCTGATGAAGGAAAAAAAAGGAAGGAAACTCCTTTTTAGGGATTGTATTAACCCTTTACATGAGGACACAAGGCTTTGAGAAGTCTAGTCTGTAATTGAGGCCCTGTTCATGTCAGCAATGATGCATGGGAGCACATGAGGACAACTTTAGTCGCTGTCTCAGCACCTTGCTGTTGGCAGCCTGGAGCTACCATGGGCACGCTTACTTGGTCTCAAGGTTGTAGTTTCTTTTTTGGTACAGTCAACTTGATACACAATACATGGATCTGATTTTCAAAGGGCAAGCACACCACCCAGTCTGGAAACTGGAGACTTTGTATGATGTGTCCCATTAGACAGGCAAAAATCAATGCCTGCTCAGTCATTAGTCATTCTGGAAACCTCCGCCTTGGTGAGTCAGCCTGGTATACCTGGCAGGCTGCAAGGAAATCCAGTTTCGGGAATATTTTCTTTTTCTGCCCCCCCAAAGTTTCCAACCTGAGCTGCACAGGCAGCAGCCAACCTCTCTGGGAAACTACCCGGCTGGGAACATGGCATGAAACTCATTTCTGGTCTCACCACGTCATAGCTAATGCATATAAAAAAAAATTATCTGATGAGTATCCATCTCTCCAGAAACAGAGCATACAAGCAAATCTCACCAAAGCAAATTATTGGATGACCTTCTATTAAATGCCCAAACCCCAGGGGAAAAGTATAAAAGTCTGAAAAGTAGAATTTGCTGTTCCTTTTTTTCGGCTGAGATACCACCAACAAGGGCAGCACCAAAAGTAGTTGTTCAGAAACACAGCAAACACAGCTGGATCAGAAACAGCATTGCCATTCATGCAATGGTTCCTGGAAGCTTTAAGTCAACCATGACAGTTCTAGCCTGGATTTCTGGTCTCCACCTGGCCACCCCAGAAAATCGTCATGTCTGCCCATTTCCAACAGGCACAGCCTGCTATGGACTGCAACAGAGAGTTAATCAGTGTAGTCCTTGTTACTAGAACAGCCACAACTGCTGTGGGTGCATATGATACATAAAGGCACCTTCAGCTGCTCATTGCTGAATTTCCTTACCTTAGCTGGACACCATGGGAGAGCCCTTCCAGGTTTAAGCCACCTACACACATCTGAATGCACTCACTGCATCCTTCCAGGGCTGGGGCATTTTCCATCCCCAGCCAACAGGCTTTTACCAATCTCCTTTATCTGACTTGTGCTAGGAATGCATATTTGGTCTTTCATGTCTCCACACTGGTGATATAAAACTGACTTTGCTACAAAAGAAAAAGCAGGTCAATGGAAATAAAACTTTTCATTATCTAGCTGACTTGGCAATGAAACTTTCCCACCTCTTCTCCTTGGAAAGTACCAAGAAGACTCCCAGCAGATTGCTTCCCCAACTAGATGCATTTAAATGGTCACCCGTGAAATGTGCCTTCTTCTTGTGATGGGACAGGAAAAGGAGGTGGCATGAAAAGGATATTCTTTAGCATAGGAAGGAAAACATGACAGCTAGAACAAGACAGCTTCTGCCTAGGGGTATGCCCAACTCCGAGCTGCATCAGATTCCTGCTGTTTCCAAGGGGAGACTTGCAGGAGAATGAAACAGAGCCATAGACGGCCCAGTCTGGTCCTCTGTGCTGTGGAAGGGACACGCACATGATGAGAGAGCTGCTGTCTGCCACCCTGCAGAGGAGTTTTGCTTGTGGTGTGAATTGTTGCCTGAGCGCTGTGGAACGGATTGCTCAAGGTTAAATTGGATTAAACTGTTACAGCTCCACTTTCCCACGTGTGGTTTAAATTTAAACTCTATAAATTTCATGGTGAGTTATTAAAACCTTCTTGGCAAGAAGAACTCATCTCATAGAAAAAAAAAAATTCTCCAAGTTTGCAAACCCACAGGGAGGCTTTAAGTCAAGTTAACAGTGAGTTTTCCAAGTGTAGGGGAAGGAAGAGCTGAAGCATTTAATCAGTGGCGTGTGGGAGCCCTGCAGGGCAGCCTGGCCCCACTCTGCCGTGTCAGCTGCTCACCAGGTTTTCATGGTCAGCGCCTTGGTCCCACGTGCTGTGCCCAGCGGCACAGATGCTTCTGGAGCAGAAGCTGAGCACTGCGCCGTATGGCACATTCAGAGACAGCAGGACGTTCTGGGCTGGATGCATGGAAATTTTTGTAAATACTTGTCAGCATAAATTAACAAACAAGCCTCGGGAGGCCTTGAAATGTCATTCTTCTGAGAAGTTTCATCCTTCCTGCTTTTCCTGGTATTACCCAGCCATGAGGTGATCTTTTCATGGGGTGGGTGTAAAAAGTCATGCTGAATTTCAGTAGAAGTCATGCAAAGATGGTTACAAGTATCACACACAGGGATGGCCAATTGTGCATGTCTACTGCTCCTCCCTGGGCTGGGGATCCCCTCCAAGAGGAATCTCTTGCCCTATTGCTCCCTGAACCTATGAACCAAAAACCATGGGGCAGACCCCTGACAAGTGCAGGAAGAGAAACAAGTGGAAAACTGTAAGGAGAAACGGCCCTAGACCAATGACTTGTGACAGGGCAGCAGAAAAGCAGAGCCCCTTCCTGTTTCCCACCCCAGGACAGGACATTAAACAGAGCCTTGGCAAGGACAGCACAGCAGACACACTCTTGCACTCTCCAGACTCTAAATCAGAGGACTAAACTGCAAATCATTTGGAGCTGGTTTCTGTTCTCAGCTGTCACAGCACTGCAGGAGCAACACCAGCCCAGGCTATCCTGCTCCACAAGCTTCCAAAATGTGCCTTGGATGTGCTGCTCTAAGTGTTCACAAGCCACTCTGGTCTTTCCAGTGGCTGAGTGGATTTTTCAGCCCGAAGTCTCCAGCAGAATCCCACATCAGTCGAGGTGGGCACGATTGTCATCTCTGAGACAGTGAACTGCAAAGCTCCTGCCCTCACCCTTGCAAAGCCAGCAAAGGGCTGAGGCAGCCACACACAGGGCTGGCTCCGGGCACAGCCAGGCCGTGGAAACTGAAGAGCAGCTGCTTTGGACACAGACTCTTGCCTGAACAACCCCAACTGCCCATTTCCATTTCTAGACTGCTTGAGAATGGGAAAACACTAAGACGGCCTCTCGTATCCACGTGCAATTCTAAGGGGATCTGGAGGCCTGGCTACTTAAGCGGCTTGCTGGCATTTCCATCTTAAATGGCAAACAGCGCTGGAGCTCCGGCCGGTGGTGAGTGCCCGGGCTGAGGGGCTTTGAGGGGACCCAGGCGAGGGATGAGCTCTGTCAGCACTGGCAGCCCGGCGCTGAGCCAGCTGTGTTTTTGTTTCGTTCTGTTGGTTTGGGAGTGGGTTTTTTAAGTGGGGCTGGCGATTAATGGGGCCGCAGCGTAGCGGGACCGTGCCCCCGGCAGCCCCGGGCCCGCAGGCCCCGCTGCCCGGCCCGCACTGCGCCCGGCGGCCGCACGGGGTCACACCGAGACTGCGCCGCGCCCGCCGACCCGGCCCGCAGGCCCGGCCAGCGCTGAGCCGGGGACAAACCAAACCAAACCAAACCATCCGCTCCGGGAGCCGTGCCTGGCACAGGGGACAGGCGCCGCTGCCTTCTGTCCAGAGGGCTTGGCCATGAAAACACGAATTGCTGCTCTTGCCCCAGCCGGGAAAGCTGCTCGCTCCCCGCGAGGCTCGGCGGCTTCAGGCTGCAGATCGTGGTCTCCTATGGGCTCACGGAGCATTGAGAATCTTATTTCTCTCTCGAGGCAGGAGTCATCCCGGGGGATCGGAGGCTCCGAAGCGCTGGTGCCAGACCCCAACACCGGGTGCCAGCTGGAGGACAGTGTGATCCCTGCCACTGTGCCAGGCTTTCCTTCAGCACTTGAACCTCTTACATTTGACCCAAATATTGTGCTCCACGTTGGCTTTAACGCTCCTGCGTGACAGCAGAGCAGAGGATGGAAGGAGTCGGTACTCAGCCCCCCCAACACAATCGGCTTCCACGCAGCTCAAGCACTTGACCTAAAAGTCTAATGACTCGGCACAGCCAGAGCCCGGTGCCGTGACAGCAGGTAGAGCAGCCTGGCATGTGAAAGCGCTGCCCGCTCCCTGTCCCGCGCGGCTGGGACATTAGAGGTGGAAAGATTGTGATCCGGCAAGAAGAACTGGAAAGAACAGCTTTGTTGCATTTTAAATACGATATGTTTGTTTTGGTGGAAGGTGACTTTAGGATGCTAAACGGGCCTTAAAAATACTTGAAAGTCCCAGTGAAGAAAAATAATCCAACCTTGTTGCTGTTGGAACAGCAGGAGCTGCAGTTCATGCTCCATCAGAGCAAGGGACAGGGGACTATCGGAGAAGGCGGGAAGGAAGGGAAATGTTTCAGCACGTGTCGGACTTGGAAAGGCTTGTGCAGATCAGTCACGGCAGAGCAGAGCCTCCGCACAGCCGAAACAGCCGGGAAGAAGCCGCGGTGGGAATATCCAGCACGGCAGGGATGCGCTGGCTGGGCAGCAGCGCAACCCCCTGCTCCCACAGGTGCGGGGCCACCCGAGCGCCGTGCTGTCCCAGGAGAAGTGCACGCTGGCACCGCTCCTGCTGCCGATCGCTGCACACAACATTTAGCACAGAGGGCTGGTGAAACAAGGAGATAAAACGTGTTTGGAAAGAGCAAAACAATCAACAAGGGAGCTGGGAAAGCTGAGCGGCCAAGGATTTGGGTGATGGCTTGGATGTGCTTACACAGCCCAGGATCTGTGGGCAAGCCTCTAAGATATTTCCCTGAGCAGCTGGGCAGAGACAGCCATTACCGAGTGCAATTAACTGCTTCATTACCACCTAAGCAAAACAAACCCATCAATCTCTGCTGCATTTACCAAAAGGAGAGACTGATACCAAGATACAAACACTGTGCTCCAGACTGCAGGCAGGACCCGCACCCCCCAGCCTGGCACAGTGACTCTGCTCCCCAGACCCTGGAAGCAGATTTTAGATACCCCACACTATTTCAGGTGTACTGACACACACCAGTGAGCCAGCAGCACCCTCATGAGCTGAGCTGCACCACGGTGTTATAAACATCTGCTGAGATTAAGCTGTAGGCCCAAGTGGGAGTGATGGAGGTGAGAGCAGAGTTTAGCCTTTTAAGGTCCACCTTAATGTGCCTGTGGTTGTTGCATCCAGCAAGTTTTAACAAGCAGAATGAAGACCAGAGATCACTTCTAGACAAGAGCAGACTACCAAAGTGAAAGGGAACCTACAGGGCACTGATCACTTTCAGAGGATCAGGAGAAGCTGTGATTTTCAAGCTGAGCCCAGAGCCACACCAGGCACAGAGCCATCCTCAGTTTACGTGGCACACCTCCATTCTTTACAGCAGCGCACACATTGCCTACAGGCTCTCTTCTTCCCACCAGACACATCTCTAAATAAGGCTCCAGGTGACAGGCAGGGAGCAAAAGGTTCCCTGGCATGCAGGAGGAACAGGGATGACTGACTCTGAGCCCCAAGGTTAAGCTTCAAAAGACCACTAAAACATCAGGGTCTGGAGACTTCAACATCCCTAAAACCCTTGGTCTAGTGAGAAGATCAAGATCTGAATACAGTAAAAAGAGCTGCACTTACCTCTGTGATGAGATACAAGTGATTTATGAAAGGGATTATTCATGGATGCTTGAGATAGCAGGACAGGATGAGCCGATCTTGTGTTCCTGAGTATTTTAATAAGCTCTTCTGTACAATGGAGATAACATACCTACAGCAGTGTGAAGGCACAGTAACCAGTGCTGGTACCATGGCTGGTGGGGAAAAATCAGGAGCACTGTGCATAGTACAAGGTTAAATTGAGGAAGGAGTTACTATACAAAATCCTACAGACTCTGCTGTGGGGAGGCCTGAACATGCTCACAACAGCCCCCTCATCCTGAGCATCTCTGAAGGGATGGACTGGGACAGAGGCTGAGCAAAACTGGTGGAGGTGCAGAAGCCACTTCTCATGCTCAGGCAGAGGAAAATCATGGCTCCCCCCTCCAGTCCTTCATAGCTGGGTGAGGATATGAATAAATCCCTGTTGTGTAAAAAAATAAGTTTACTTCCATCTTCTATTGTACCTCACTGTAAGGTCTGTGCAGGGTTGGCCACTGTGGTTCCTGGCCTGGTATCTCAGGCAAACCTGCTGCTCTGTGTTCAGCATTTGTGAAGGAAAACAAAGCAGAAGGATTATTCTTCTCTAGCTGCAGGCAGGGTGTTTGGAAGCAGTGATTCTACACAGCCATGCTCAGCTGATGCATTGTGGCACATTGATGGTACCCAGAGCCCAGCCTGGCCTGGGCAGGAGCAATTGTTCAGCATGACACCGGTATAAATGAGTGCTGCACAAAATCACAGCCAGCTCACAAGGACTGTTCTGACAAGGAGAACTGTTCTTGGCAAACTGGGAAGTGATTCCTGTAGCTGATTAGGAATTGCACATAGGGAGATTTTCCTTCCCCTCCTTTAGACACTGGGCTCCTAAATGGGAGCACGTTCCTTCCTGCATCCCTCTTGCTTGTGTTTGATTCATTACCTTTCTTTTCCTGCTGCTTGTAACAGCCCAATGTCAGTGTGACTCCAGTCCTAGTGCAGGATTAGCTCTGGGGTGAAACGGGAAGATGGAGAGCACTGGGTGGCCACTGCATCCCTCCTGCACATCAGCCCACAGAGAAATCCCTCCTCTTGTTAACCTTCTGGACCAATTTACAAACTGAGATCATCAGGACCCTGACCTCTGTCACAGCACAACCCCACTGAGTGCTTGTTTCTGCCTCAGTCCTAACATGGGTGGCTGCACAACTGTGCCTGTAAGAAGCATCTGATGTTGTATTTGTTAAAAATACTTGCTCATAGGTATAGAGTTCACCACAACTATCAGCTGGTTATGCACAGGAGATTTAACCTCTTCTTTCTCACCTGCATTTGTTCAAGTTGGCTCAACTTCTGGCCACTGGTTCCCATTAGACCCCTGCCAGGAAGAGCCCAGCTTCCCAGACCTGTGCACTCAGCATAGGCATTTACTGATGGTGTCTGCAACCAGATCTCTTTGATACATTCAATAGATTGCAACTCTGAACATTTCCAAGCCCTTGGTCACTCCCTTGGCTTTTCCCTCACAGCAAAACACACCAGGAACATTTTTAGCAGGACACTAACGCCTTCCCCCATTCAGTTCCATCTTCCTTTGTGCCAGGTGCTTAATCTGTTTTATAAATATCACAAATAAATGCAACCCTGCAGAGGCTGACAGAGCTGAACACCAGCAGCACAAGAGCACGGAGTGGCCAAGAAGATACAATTTGGCAAGAACAGACTTCCTCTGGCAGCTAATGCTGTGACAACATCTGAACCTTGGGAAGGCACTGGAAAGGCTCCAGGAGCAGCACATGGGACAGAGGGTTTTATCACATGGTGCTGGTGTTCTCAGTGGCTTCTGAGCTGTTTGTTCTCAGAGGAAGTGCTTTCATAATTGCTTGATTTGGGTTAATGATTTTTCTGTTTAAAAAACAATCTAATATTATTTAATGATTGGCAGTTATTTGCAGTCTGCAATTAGAACACACTGTGAGAATTATTTGTTGCATGAACAGGAATTTGAGATTTTCAAGTAGTGAACACTTTTTCATTTCTTACTGCAGCAAGCAAGCAAAAAATACATGTGAAAACATAATCAACAGGCAAAAAGACAACAGCCTCTCTTCCCCCCCACCTGCCAAGGAACAGTGTTTCTTTAACACTGGGTGGGAAGAGAGAAGTAGCACACCCACTGGGTTTTTCTCCAAGCTCATTGAAAATACCCTCAATGCAATAGGTAAGACAACACCTTGCATTTCTATTGGGAGTTGTTTTTAGCAGAACAGCCTGTGGAAAAAAACCCCACCTTTGGGCTGTCAGCTCCTTGGCTTCTCCCTCCAGCCTGGACAGGTCCCAGGTCCCCAGCTCAGGGCTGCACCACCTGTGGCCTCATGCCTGGCATGGCAGGGGCTGGCACTCGTGTTGGGTACAGTCAGTAAACAATCAAGATACCCTTAAGCTTTCACACTTTACACCAGCCTGAATTTTGGATTCTTTACTGTAGCTTTACTTTGTTCTTGTTCCAGTGTAAGTCAGAAGTTGTGTGGAGGTAGCATCTGGATGCAGGTCTGCATCCTCAGGTTTTCACAAAGCACCTTTTTGAGACAGACACTAGACACAGCCATATTTCAAACACTTCCTACAGTTAAGAAACATGGAAACATTTTCCCTGAGACTCAGTTTAGAGTCTAACTCCAATATTATTCCTTTAAAGAGAAAAAAGCAAGAGAAAGGGCAGAAAGCAGAATGTGAGGAACAAACATGACAGAGAATACCTATCAGGTGTACAGGTGGGCAAGTTTTCCTGCTTTGTTCTCCAAGCAAGGCTGATGTTTTGTCCCAAAAGAAACTCTAAAAGACATGGCAATGAGAGGGTATAAAAGAGGTCACTGAATTAATTAGTGGTAGCTTTATGTTTTGTTCCAAGACACTTGGACCATATTAGCTGACTTTTCTTCTTTGAACAGAGCTTCTTTACATGGGAAATACAGCAATTTCCTTCATTATTTTTTAAATTAAGGAAGAGTTATTTCTAGACAAGAAAGTTACAATCACTGACTCAAAACTCTAAGTTTTGGTCCCAAAACTTGTAGCTTTCCAGCAATTACAAGTCCTTCTAAACAAAAGCTGATTGTTCAGAGATGGACACTCAGGACTTCTGGACTACTTGAGGTTCAGTTTTTACTGTATCATTTCCCAGTATTTGAGAGCATCATGGAGTAGTTTCTTTTAAATATATTTATGAACTTGAAGTGATTATTTTTCTGTTTACATCTTCAATTATTAATCTCCAGCTTTCTGCAGATAAACCAAAGAAAGTGAAATCAATTTAAGAAACCAAAACAACCCCAATCTAGCAGGCTTTACTGCTGCATAATAAACAGAAAAGCTGCCAGTGAAGCAGCAATCACAATTTATCTTAACCAGAAAAAATAATAATCAAGTGCCTCAAAATTTGATATCAGAGGCTCCCCAAACACAGAGGAAGATGGCATGACACAGGTCCTTTGGTAATAAAGCCAGGATAATCTCACTGCTCTTAACATACCTGACAGGGGCCATCTCATGACCAAGGATCTGACAGGGACAATCCACACAGAGCCATTGGCCCTGGGATGCTGAGGGACAACTTTGTTCAAATGTCCCAAAAGGCTGAGGCACTTGCACATCATTTTCAGGCACATCTCTTATGAAAGACAGTTATTTTTAACATGTTTTACAGGACATCATCAGAGAGGTAACCAGTCCAAATGCCATTCAGGACTAGTTCTTATCATCATCCACTGTACTGACAAGCCCATTGGAACCACAGCCTAATTCCAGCTAAAAACCTGACAGCTGGCCATGGTTGAAACATTACATGGAGAGCACCACATAACACCATCCCTGTTGACATTTTATACAATTTTTTTAAAACTCAATGAATATAAAAGTTATGGCAGTAACACCAACATTTTATTGCCCTGTGAAGAACTATGTAAAAAGGCAGAAATACATAAGTAAGACTTTCTAGAGTAAGACATGAGTTTAAGTGCTTGCTTAAGTGGTGAGAGTGCCTGGCCTAGGGTTATTTTCAGAAAATAAAATCTCTGTATTATGTGAGGTAGTTGCAGCTCAGTGCTTGTTGGCTCTGCCATTCCCAGGCACAGTGGTCCCTCGCATCCTGGGCTGTGTCAGACACCCCTGAGAAAGAGCAGATGGGAGCATCACCCAGCAGCTGGACACGAGCAACAGCCCCTCTGCAGTTGCTCGTGCCCACAGGCACCTCTCACTGCTCCTCAGGGGTGGGAGCCTGAGAGGCCTCACTGTTGGCTGCTTTGGACACAGGATTTTCCCTTTTGCAGACAATTTCAGTTAGAGCCCCAACAAGCTGGTGGCTGTTTGCAGAGAAAAGCTGAGAAGAAAAATCAGCTTCATACCTTTGAGTGAAACATGAGGGAAAATCGTTCTTTACACTTCATAGCCTTCATGTTTAGTGAAAACAAGAAACGAAATGAGTTCATGAAAGACTAATTGCCCAGTTTGTTTTATGCATGAGCCCCAGCATTCCTAGCACATGCAGTTACAGCTTGTTTTCAAAGAGACCAATTACTTCATTAAAACATCATCTTCACACTTCCAGAGCTGCTTTAATAAGTCTTCTCCTCTTCATCCTTCTGGCCTATTATTTTACCATTTTTTGGTTCAAGAGCACAGGAAAAAAGAGCCAAATGGCAATATTTATAATTTACTAACAGCTATTAAAACCTGAGAATTAGGAACTACCCTTTCTTGACCACAAAGTAAAGGAATACTGCAGAACTTTTAATACCTTGGTGCAAGACCCAGGGCACCTTAGGCAGCCAGGAAGGACCTGTGTGGCAGGATGCTACTGCAGGTACAAGGATACCAAGTGGTTTAAAACAAGCCTGTGCCTGGGAGCTTGAAGGGTAAGATCTGGAAGCCATAGAGATGAAAGCTCCTTGAGTTGTCTTAACATTTTACTATGTGTAAGATATCCACAGAGGTCACAGATTCAGTCTAGTTTATACGTGGCAGAAACTGAAAGCCAAGTGATGGGGTGGGGTAAAGGGTGAAAGAAAAGAAAGAAAAAGAGTGAAATATCCCCTAAAAGAGGTCAAAAGGATGCCTACACAGATGATTTCTTCCAGACAAGCAAGATAAAGCATAATTCAGTGAAATGCTGTCATTAGAAAATAGAGTTCACAGTAAGCTTTTGACTGCAGTACAAACCTTGGTTACAAATGAAGACGTTTGAGCCATCACAATCCCTCTGACGAAGCAGAAAGCAGGAGCCTTCATGCCTGCCTGTGCAGGAAGAGTGCTGCAGTCTTGGCACTGGCAGAGAGATGCTATCGGGGGTTGCCAGGGAAACCGGCGGATGCAGCCCCAGCAGCTTTGACTTTGCATGAACTGAGAGTTCAGCGAGGCACTGAGAGCTGGTTCCTCCAGCTCCAGGCAGGACTCTGATGGGGCTGTGTTTGAGGCTTTCCTACAGTCAGTCTCCTGCTCCCACCTCTCCCATCTCCCCACCCGAGTACAGGCACAACCACACACAGCCTATTTCCCTCCTTCCTTTCAGCTCAGACAATGCACACAAAGGTCACTCCTCACCCATCACTTCCATCCAGGTCGCCTCTCACCGACATGCTGTGTGACAGCTTTTCAGTCTGTTTGAATGTTCTGGACAGGGCTATTCCCTGGAAGCAGAGGTTTTTATTGAAGTTCCTTTCAGTGCAGAGGAAGCCTTGATATCCATCTGCTTTTACAAACCCAGAGAGAGCTGGAAACGCGGTACAATTTGTGCAGACCTAGAAAGGACCACTCCAGAGTTTACTGTCATTATTTTTTTCCTCCTGGAAACAGCAGTGATTCAGAAGGCAACTGCCATACAGGAGAGTCCAGCACCAGGTGAATTATTGCTGCATTTGCCAATGCTGTTCTTACCTTATCCTCTTCACTCCGACTGTGATATCCCCAACATGAAAACTGCTGTGGAACATGTATTCTGGAGAAATCCCCTTTTTGATTATAAAGTCCCTTTAGGATAAATTTCTACTGTTCTCTTATTCATACACACCTGAAAGCATCATTATTTGCCCATAAACATTATGCACGTTAATTCAAATGCAGTCTTACATTTGTGTGCAGGTTTCCCATAAAGTTTCCTCATTGTTGCACCACTGAAGCCGAGATCCCAACTTCATGGAGCTGTAACATGTTTTCTGCTCAGTGAAATGGCATCCCAAAGCCATGCAGCATTAAGTCCTCTGGAAATGAAAATTAATTCTCACAAAGCCTTTAACAGCTGTATCTCATGCAGAGGGCAGAACTAAGCAGCACTGGGCATTTATGCTTCCCAAGGATAACTGTACACAGAAATCCAAGAAGTGCTGTTTTCATTGCAGATTTGTATCCCCCACAGGAAAGATTATTCAGATGTGACACAGGCAGATCAAACATGCCTGATGTGTGAAGTGGCCATTGACACAAGATATTTTGGGAAGGGAGATTTTCAGCTGGTGGCAAGAGATAGCACAAGGCAATGCTAAGTGACAGGCTGGTATTCCAGCTTTGATTTACCAGCCCTTCACTGTATGGGTGACTTCCATTTTAAAATTTAAGCTAATTTCTTTCATGTTATTTGCAAAGTGAGAAAGAGTATAGGCCAGTTTTTTTGACAGGATGGCAGCTGTCACTCCATGTAAACAGACCCCAAAATGAAAGAGCAATCCAGCACATGGAAGTAGAAAGTCCTGACACTTTAATTATCTGAAGAGATTACAAGATGAAAGTCTTCCTTGAGGCAAATGTATATTAGTATTGATATAGTCATTGTGCTTTTCAGTAAGAGAAATAGGAGTCTGTATTTACATAAGAAACTATAGTGTCTGAGATCTTTAAATATCTTATTTATGGAAATGATTCTGAATTACAGCATTTACAAAATAAAAACAAGCTTAAATAAATATTCAGTGCATTAAATAAGATTTTTTTCCACAGAAGCAACTTTTTGTGCATATTTATTTCACAATTGAAGTTTGTTGCAAGTTTTTTTATCCTATAAAAGAAGCATTAAATTTCTTGTGTGTTTTTTTTTCCTAAAAATAAAACTGCAATAATCATTGCAATGTGAAGCCTGAGATTTAAGCCTGAATAAGTATCATTGCTTGCACCACATTACCCATCTCCCACCAATCACCCAACCCCATGCCATTCCAAACTGGTGAATGCAGACAGTCCAATCCAAGGATCTCATGAGAAGGATTTCAGGGAAGTAATAATAATAAAAAATATAAATAAGTGAGGATAACACATCAGAGCTGACATTGTCTACAAACAGCATCATAAGGCTTGTGCATTACACATAAACTAAGTGAAGCTGTTTCATCTGAATCAAAATGACAGTAGTGCCAAACTGCAGCACCCTTATATGGCTCATTAACACTGAACAAAACCACTGAGCAAAGGGAGTATCTCCCCAAAAATAAATAAATTTTAAAAAAAACAAACATTAACACTGGCCAGTTTTGCCTTATCATTTTGAGTGACGATCTTTCTCGAGTGTGATACCGCAAACAACTTCCTCATTCATTTTTGTATTTCACACTTTGAAACACAGTGTGTAACACCACGAGTCAGGAAAGGGGGCACAGCAAAGAGCTCCTGATCTCATTTCCTCTGTAACCACAGCACACACTGTCTTGCTTTTCATGTGGCCAACTCAAAGCAGGTCCAAATGCCTTTGAAACCTCAGTGCTCAGGGAGCTCTTACTGCAAATAGTTCGTGCAAGATCATAGCATGAATCCATGTGAGTCTTATTTCTTTCCTCTCCAAGTGGAGATAAGAATTATTCCCCGGTGTTTCAAATAAATACAAATGTCTTCTGAGTTGTTAGCATGAGTGAAGTACCAGTATGCACTATTTTACATGGTTACTCTGCCAAATGTGGACAACAAGTACCCTTCTCTGGCTGACCATTCTGTAAGATCTTTTGTATCTCATTACATATATGCCTTTTAGAAAACCACAGTATGGGAGGAATAATTTGTCTCATCTACTAAATTTTGCTGCCGAACTGTCAAAAGTATCTATTTTATTATGAATTCATTTATTTGGTAACCACTTCCTCTGAAGTTTGTTAAGTTTTAAATGCTGATGTAGAAACCAAACCTCTGTGTCAGACTTTTATCAACAAGACTTAGAATAAATGATTCGGATTATAAATACTTTCAGAACTCCAAACTATGGAACTGGAAGTTGTAAAAATTTTTAGAAGACAACTTGGAGTTATTGCTCTGCTCAATAAATGAAAGGCAACAGAAATATATTGTTTTAGGGCATTCAGTGCTTCCTATGGGATTCACTGAAAATTTTGCCTTGGTAAATATTGAATACAGATTGGAAATAGATTTACTTTTATTAATCCTAGCATAGGTAGCAAAAATCTAAGAATGGGGAAGTTAGATGGCAGCAGGTGGGAGAGTAGTGATGCCCACAGCCATGCTGGGATTCCAGTGGGCACAGGAGTGTCTGAGCTTTGGGACTGATCTGCTGGGGATGGACTAATTAACTGGCCACTCTGTTCCTAGCACGTAAGACAAGCAGCAATGCCTGTTCAATTCTCTGAGCCCTATTTCCTTCCACACAGTGCATTTGTTCTGCATATGGCATCGTAACATTAATGTAATAAATTTATGGAAGACTGTACTGCAGCCTTAGAGCTACAGACGCTTCGTAGTTCCCTTTAGCAGCTTAGTAAAATGCAATAAAAACTGTACAAAATTTATAATAATGGATGTCAAAGCCTACATGCCCTCACTAGGTCCTTCTTTCAAGTTAATTCTTGGCTTAGGTCAAATATATCAGTCCATGTAAGACTCCAGAGGACAAACCAGTAGTTTAATATGTCAGATACCAGCTCTGTCACTATAGAAAGGAGTGACATGGAACATGTAACAGTGAGTGCAAACACGGACAGGCTTCATCTGGCCATAACGAGGTAATGGAGCAGAGTGGGAGGAACAGCGGGAACAGAAGATCTGAAAAACAAGAGAGAAATTTCTCTTCAGTTCCTCTGAAGAACAGGATGGGACAAAATTGATTTCAAGGGAGAGGAGAGAAGATTGTATGAGCTGGCAGCAGCATCATCCTCAGCACAGCAAGTGAAGGGCCCCCAGGAGGCAATCCCTACCCAATGACCACTTTATCTGGCTGGGCTCAGGCCCTCTGGTGAGGGGGCCCAGCACTGACAGTAGCCAAGGTTGGCCTGTCCACCTCTGCAGGCCATGGGGAAGGCAGCTCCATCAGAGGTGCAAAGAAGCATCTCTCCCTTGGTTTTAACAAAAGACTAGGGGAGTATTTGCAAATATCTCCAAATTTCACTCCTGCAAGTCCACTACATGGTTATGAAAGCAGCTTCTCTACCCTCTCCCTTTCTAACTTGTACACCAGCCAGCAAGTGAAATGGGATTGCAGATTTCTGCCTTCCTGTGGTACATAACTGCTTTTTTCTCCCTTGCTCCCTCTTCCGCCCCCACAAACTTCCGCCTAAGCAGCAGACCTGCACACCAGAGTGATCCTGCAAAGGTTTGGAAAGAAAGCAAAGGGACACATTGATCCTGCAGCTGAGCTGTGTGTGCATCACCCCTGGCAGTGCAGGCTGCCCTGCCTCCTTACAGCAGTAGTCCAGACTTTGTGTTGGGGTGGGAAGTGTTCCAGGATCTCAACAGGGAATTCTGCCTTTAGCTTTATACAGCTTATTGCTGTATAAAAGTCAAACCCCTCCCCAACCCTTAAACGTAAGCTGAGAGTTGCCAGCCTGGGCACACACAAGCACCTGTGAATGGAGAACCCTGGCTAAATGTGTACATTTTGCTGTGCAGCTGGGTTGCTGTGGCACACATGAATTTGCTGCTCTCTTTGGTGGGTAGCTCCTCACATTCTGATCGAGTCATTACCTTGCCACAGCTCCGACAGTGGTGCTTCCTGCGAATGACTGTGAAAGGAGCCTTGCATGCAGTGCAATAGCTGCAGACTTCATCTGGAACCCAGTCAGGAGGATCTGTCAGAAACACAGCAACAAAAGGGAACATAAATCAAAAGAGAGTAAAACCAAACATGTGATTACCAGATCCTCAAGGAAGTAGGGAGACTAAAATGTAACAGCAGCAGCAGAATGAAATATAACAGAAATAACTTGCATTTCTCCAGGTGCTTTGCAAACAGTAGCTGAGTGAGTTCAGCATGCCCAGGAGGGCTCAACTCCCCTCTTCTCTGCCAGGCAACCACGTTTGGGCAGAGCACATCAGGCATTAAAAACGGCCCATGACTGCTTTGGGCTCAAAATAAAATCTGTCTTAGTCAAATGCAAGTAGCAGGGAAAAGGAGATAAGCAAAATAAAGCACGAAGACAAGAGATTATTAAAGCAGAGCTGGGTCACAGGTGTTTTTGTCAGTGCCATCCACCATCAAAAGCTTAGAGCTGAGATCATTCCCAGCCTCTTCAGCCTTCCCTCCAGAAAGGCCAACTGCTTTTCTGAATTAGGCAAGCAGCTATTCAGGTAATAAACCCAAAGCCTGATTACCATCTGCTAAATTATTAGGACTCTTACTGGAAGTCACCAGTAACTACAGCAAAACCACAAAACCAAGTGTACAAGGCTTAGCAGAGAAAGAACTTGCCCATTACCATGAACAGCATGTTTCAGTTGTTTATGTCTCCTGTGAGCTCTCCAACCTCCCATAAAAGACAAGCAGGGAAATGATTTGGTTTTGGCAAGGCAGAAGGTATCAGGCTCCCTTCTGTCAAGCTGTTTCTGCTCATGACAGGCTGACATGACCTCAAAGAGTCTGGAGTTGCAAGTGTAGAAATGATGAAGCTGACTGCTTAATTAAGTTGATAAAAATCTAATGACTGTAAAACAAGTTCTGTCCAGAAGGAATCCATGGACATGGTGAACATAAACTGCTGGGTGTATTTATCCAAGTTTCCTGTATGCAGCTTCTTTCTGAGTATTATTTACAAATTGCAAGCCATGCAGTTGCTGATTTATAAACCTGACAAGCAAGATCCCTGCCTCAAGGAGCATACTATCAAAACCAAAATATATGGTGCAGTTAATGCAGAGGTTAAGAGGGCTATAGCTACAGGCAGAAAGATAATTAAATGAAAGATCCACTGTTTTGTTCCAACATAACTATGACCAGTCTTCCTTCATGTGTTTGTCACATTGCAACATTTGTCAAATTAAAAGTACAAAGGATATAGCATTCAATGTAAGAAACTGCTCAAAAAGCAGATTAATAAAAACAAAGAGAACTTAGACTTTGACTCAGCTTTTATAGGCTTCTCTAAACTATTTTAGAGGTTAAAATAGCTTGAGGAAGCTCTCCTTAACTTAATGAGCACATCAGTCTGGTAAAGGTTACAGCTACATGACCAGTAACCAAACTCAGAAGTTGATGTATAGAGAAATGACTGATGTGGTGGAAGAAAAGGAGATTGCACATAGAAGCCTTCACCTCATCCCTGAGAACAGTTCACCAGAAAATGTTCTCAGGACACAAGGCTACAAATTCCAGGTTCAAAGGCAGGATTTCCTTCAGCAACAGGGAGATGCAGGACTGCCAGTTTAAGTCAAGCATTAATAACAGTGGAGCCAAGAGATTTTTCCTTCCACTTCTTTTCCTTTTCTGCAATCTCCCTAGACACTACATGTATCTTGCCCAGTGATGAAGATTTTGAGAGCTTTTTGCCACTTTCTCTGATCTTAAACCATGGCAAGCCTGATGGAGCATCCCCATGTTCTCCATCCAGGAGGCCCCTTGGGTTATCACATATATCCAAAACAAAAAGCAAAGATATGCACCAATAATAATAATGTTTCTGTTTAAAAACTTGTCTCTACACAGGTTATGTTTTCAGAGACTTAACTATCCATTGATTCTCACTCATTTTGAAGACAGCAAAATTTAGGAAGTTTTTCAAGTTCTGTGCCACCAGGTCTCCCTCTGCAGATCTGGTGGAAGCAGGCTTGGTAAGATGCTCAATTTGATACTGATGCTTTATCAACTGCACTGCAGTGTGGGCTACCAGTTCAGCTAGTTACTGATTTTAATATTCACGGAAAAGCCACAAAGCACAGGCCCTTTCTGTACCTCCTGCAGCACCACAAAGTGATGTGCCACTTCTGCAGCAGCTGGAGCCACCATCACTCCTTCCCTCAGACCACAGGCAGCCCACATACATTATAAGCCAACACAAGCTCACCACAAAGTCTTTGAAACTCATCAACAGGAAGCAGCTTTCTTATCAGCTGTTTAATTTTTTGTTTTGGTTTATTTGAGGGGCTTTTTCTGTTTGCTTTGGGTTTTTTTTGGGGGGGGGGGAATACAAGAGCCTTTTTTTCTTTCCCTCCCCCCATATTTTTTTGTTGTTGCCCTTGAAGTGTAATGCTGAAGAAGTTATTTTTTAATTGATCTTGCATGAATTTGCCTCCATGCTAAACAAAAGAATAACTGCAAAAAAAACCCCAAAAAACCCCAAAACCAAACCAAACCCCCTCCAAAATAAAAGACAAGCAAACAATAACAAAAATTCCCAAAAAACAAATAAACAAACAAGTAAACTAAACTCACCCAGCAAACTTTGATAAATAATGACCTTAAACTAATAATAATCATATAATCTGCAATTCACAGTTACAGAATCACTTGACTGACAGATGAATTAATCTGAAAACTTTGTTTTTGTAACAATTAATTCACAACTTACTGGCAATGTACAGAAACAGTACAACCCTCTCCACAGAACACTCTCCCACAGCAGAGGGACTCTCTCTGCCTCCACACTGGTGTCACATCAGCTGATTCACGAGTCAGTAGGGTGGCTAAAGGGCACATTTTCCCCCAGACAGTGACTCATCAGCAGGGGTGCACAGCCAGTCCCGTGCCCCGTGCCTCAGGGGTTCAGTGCCCTCCCAACATCCCAACTGCTCGCACCAAGATCTGCTGCACTGCAGCACACCCCCAAATAGTAACACTTGGTTATGTAACAGCTTTTAACATTCAAAATGCTCTACAAATGTAATTGCTTTAATCCTCATCATCCAGCTACAGTCAGTGTGTGGGGAGAAATCAGGAGAGGGATGTCTTGCACAAAATCATAGTGGTGCAGCACTGACGTAACATTTGAAAAAGGGAACTTTGGGCCACTACCCCAATGCCTTTCCTTCCAGCTGACTGGAAATGGCCTTACTCTGACTACAAACAGAGAGTTGTGAGACTGTGCACTTAGAAATAAAATGCAGTCCTGGACTGGAGCCAAAGAGCTCACCCTAACAGGAGGGATGAAGTCCTGATGATTGGGTCTCTCTGAGCCCATAGAAGCCCTGGTGGCAACAGGATCCCACCCCTTGGTTTCCCTCCCCAGCCTCGTCTCACTCAGCCTTGGGAGCAGCCTCTCTGACTTACACACAAACGATTGAGTCACTGGGCTTTTTATAGAACGGGCTTTTGAAATAGCCTCCACAGAGCCCTCTCATGAGGGGATAAAGCTTCAATGCGAGGAGCGGAGAGTGCGTTACGCGAATTAAACCCCGAGCACGAGCCTGAAGACGTGCTGGAAGCGGGGCAGCAGCACGGCCTCCACAGGCTTTTTATGTTACAGTCCTTCTCCAGGCTACGCCGCTCCATTAGCTCTGCATGCTGCAGCAAATAGCAACATCCAGTCTCTAAAGCATTATCTGCCTGTGCTTCGGGGATTTGGACAAGGGAGGGAGGGAAAACCTTGTTCCTGGGCTAATTGGCCCAGTGCTTTATCATGCAATGAGAGTTTGGAGAAGTCTGCTGGGAAATGGATGAAGTCCACAGCACAAACATCAAAGAGGAGGAGGAAGGGAAGGAAGGGATTAATGAGAAGACTACAGATATAAATTTCAGAAGAAAACATTAAAAGCATGCACAGAAAAAAAGAGAAATGAAGAGAAACAAATAATTAAATGAATAAGAAAAAAGTTTAGAGAAAGGAAAAGGCACAAGATAAAATTAAATAGTGTTAAGACTGAAAAAGGCTCTCCACTATTCAAACATCTTGCATTACAATTTCTTATAAATCATGAAATCTTACAGTCTTTTTATGTATTTTGTAGCTTTTAGCATTCACCTTTATATGTTTATGCTATCTCATTAGCTAAAAAAATTTCTCTGCTCCAAAAGTTACAAGTCAGATAAATCCAAGATGCTGGAGCTTTTAGAAAACCATAATCACAGATGAAAAAATCAGACACTGTAAACTGTCAAAAAGAACACATTAATTAATTTGGCTTAAATATGTGCATTAGACCTAATGCAGTCCCATCTAATCTTAGAAAACCAAGAAGATGATCTCTCTGTCTCAGAACACAAGCAGAAGAGCCCACGGACCCAGATCCATCAACTGTGATAACTGAAACAGCCCAGAAAGCTGAAGTTTATTCTGTGGTGCTGAGACACCAGAGACCAACGCAGAGAGAGAAACAACCCCAAATGTTATTGGAGCTTGCAGAAGGCCTAGGCTAGCAAATCTATACTCTGGTAGAAAAGCAATCAGAAACATGCACACCACAACTCCCTGTTGTAGAACAGCTGCTAAACCCTAAGCTTGCGGTGGTGTTTGTGTTACAGCCAGACAATTCAGAGAAAAGACCCCTTTCTGCATCCTTTGTTTTTATCAAGTATTCCTAATGCAGAACTCCAGCTGAAAGTTCCTCCTGCACTGATGTGTGTTAGATTTCAGAGCACATCATGCAAAATAACCCTGATTACACTTCTTACCAAACTAACCTGCAGAGGGCTGCTCCTACAGCAGCCTGTGGAACCGACACTGCTGCAGCCGTCACAGCACATTACCCTCACAGCTGAAAAAGGGTCAGATGGGCTTGCTGGAGCTCTTCTGATGAAAGCAGGATTATAAATTCTCACAGTTTTAAGCACAGAAAGTAGAAAACTAAGGTGACTTGACTTTACCCCTCACTTCAATTGCCACAGTAAAATGAACCTTTTTTGTCCCTCATCACACCTGATTTTCCACATGTCATTCCGGGCAATCTCTGACTTTGATGTAAGATTTCTAAAAGGCAATTTTAATTGCCTATTAGAATACAAAGTAATCTTTGTCCTTGCTCAGTGCGGATTACAGAACCAGCTTGAAATTTTTCAAAAAAATAAATTTTGTGCTTAAATTAATTTGATGAAAATTTTGGAGGTGAGGGAGAAAGGAGATACAGACTTCTTAGCTTTTGCTCTGGTCAAATAGCTTTCTTAGGATGGAATTTCTGTACAAATCTAGAAAGTCTTCACTAAAACACAGAGCTTTGCAAACTTGGGCTCAAGCCTCTGCTCTGCCTGACTGAACATCACCTTGAATGATGTCATCCTGTGTCCATTCTGTCCAGGTATGATAACCAACTGGTTCTTTGGGCAAAATAATTATTTATATAAAATGGAGAAACTCATAGAAACACTGTTTTCCATTGAAATATGGGTCAAATCTTTACTTTAAATCAGATGGAGGAGAGACTTGGATCTTCCATATAACCATTAGTAGGAATATTCTCTGTAAGACCATAATTATAATGATGGTCATCATTATAATCATTATAAAACTGAAAAAAAAGTTGATAATGTAGATCTACATAAAAATACCAAAACACTCAAAACATGTATTTATTAGACAAAAAGTTTCAAACCTAATCAAAATGCCAGTTATGATGTTACAGAGTTCAATAAGCCTGTTCTTTACAATATTTAGGGGATGTTGTCCCATAAATATTGCAAAGAAGCCTCAGGAAGTTCCACATAGAGCCAACAATGAGGGATAGTCTTTGAGAAGGGAAAAGGCTTTGAGCAAGTTCTTAAAGCCTAAGTCAGATCCAATTATTGCACTACCATCTAAAACCTGTAAGAATACTGTAATTCTACATGCATGATTAAGTATGTTCAGTTGATTATAAAACACTGTCTCCATAGGGAAATTTGATGCGAGATTCCTCTCTCACAGTGTAAGCAGAGCTGCTGTAAAAAGAAAAAATGAAAGTTATGTGGACAGAAAATGTTTGGCCACTGAACTGTGCAACAGTTTAACTTCTTTCATTTACAAGGTGTTGCTGGCCATCATTATAAATAATAGAGTGACCATAGGAACACAGATGACAAAGAAAAACTGAATCATTCAGCTGGGGCTGACAGCCATTTCTAGAGCCATGGTGATCAGATTCTGCACATACAGGAGCATGGGTGGGGTTTTCTGATGCCGTGACTTCTTACTGCAGCAAGAACAAGAGCTTGAGCCTCAGGACTGTGAACTTCTGAGCTGTGCTTGTGCTGCTGGTTGGAGAGCAGTCAGTGCCTGTGACTAGACAGGAGCGGGTGGCATGGCAAGGAGTCAGGGAGAAATAGTGTGTGCTGTGAAGCAAACAGATGCTAACACTGCTTGGCACAAACAGGTACTTGTACTGGCAGCCACAGCAGATCCATCATGTCTGCAGTTTTAAGGAGGTGGTAGCAAGCAAGGCAGTTCTGTGCAGATGCTAGAGGGCTCAGGAGTGAAAATGCACTTATGGCTGCAGAGAGAGCCGAGATACTACAGCAAATGTTTTCATGGAGCACCAACAGCTTCACAATGCTTGCTGCTTTTCATTGAGGAAAATCTTTAGATTTCTAGTTACCTCATGCTTATTCTAGGACAAGAAGTGTAATCACTTTCTTAGCCCACCTTTAACTTCATTAAATGGATAATTAAAAAATATTCACACTTCCCTCTGTCATAACAGATCAATCCTCCTGAGTAGTAAGTTATCCCAAAATATATGTACAGTAAAACTCAGATTTGCCTAAGTTTAATATTAAATCATCAAGCTCACAAGGATAAATGTAATGCTCCCAAATATGGTGAGCAGGGTCACACTTATGCTTTACCCCATTAACAAACTGATAAATGAAACCAGAAAAAGGCAATCATTTTGAAGCCAAAAAAGTTAAGAAGTTACTCTGTGTGTGTGTACACCTATGTATATACTTGGGAATCTGCTAGAAATACAAAGGAAGTTTTCTGTTAGGGCTAGAAATACAATACCAGATGCATAAATGGCAGAAAGACATCAAACTTCTACTTCCCCAGTGTCTGGTCTTTCTAAAGCTGCATATGGCACAGCTCAGTCCTGATCAGGGATGGATTTACACTGGGTTAAAGAAGAGCAATTTTCTTACATTTTCAAACGCAGACGTTTCCTTTACATTCTATGGCCCATGCTGCCCACCCTGAGTCAGCTCTCATCCAACAGTGGTTTGTCCAAGCTAGAGCTCAGGAACTTCCCAACAAAGTTCTTCCTGTGCTGGTTTACATCTCACCAGGGCACAGGGAGAAAGGCAGTACCATGGGAGTTCCCAGCATACAGGCCCCATCTGCTGTTACTACAGTTCAGAGCAAGCACCACTGGCAGCCAAGAGCCCAACCTTTTTGCCCAGTTGTAGCCTGCCTCTACAACTTGCTTTGAGTTTTTACACAGAACTTTGTATCCCTCTGGCTATCACCTCCATCATACAACCAGGCCAAGAAATTTTACTGTATTTAAAAATTACTTACTGAATATTGCATAAATTAATATTCTACCATAGGAAAATAAAATTTGTTTTAAATTCTCTCCCTATAAATACATATAATTTTTTAATACTCCATAAACGTATATACTTCCTTGACAATAATCTTAGAGCATTAGGACAACAAAGATTAACATACAGACCACAGGCTCATGCTTTTGTTTTGGAATGGCAATTAATCTGTAGTTTATTGTATTTCAACCTTCAGAAGGTCATAGGATTTAACTCTTAAACCCTTGCCAATGTCAGTTGGCTCATAATAAACATTCATATTTGTTTTATGACCCAGACCAGCTGGTAGGTTTTATATACAATAAGAATGAGAAATCTGACAAAAGCAAGTGATTCATCTTCATAATGTGAGTAGAGGCTGAAACCTTCAGTACAATCTTAAGGCCATTTTTTTGTTCAGGTTGCTAGGCTTGCTTTCCATTTTGGGTTTTGTTTTTTTTTCTTTTTAATACCATTGATGGAATACAACCTAGAACATTTGCTACATTCAGTTAGAGGGATTTATTTAATGATAGGGAAGAGCTTTCCTGGCAGGTAGTTGGCTGGACCTTCTCAATTTGACACTTACTCTGCCCCAATGGCAGAAGGGAAGAGCTACTGATGTGCTCCTTTGCTTTAATTGTTTTCACTTTCAGTTGAAATAATTGAGTTATAGACCTGAGGTATAGGATTGACGTACAAAAAAGGAATTAATTAACTTTGATGCAATGCTCTCAGTCTTTGAGTTGAATCCATTTATAGTGATAACTGTGGCATATTCCTGTACTTCTGTTGATGGACCATGGCCCATATTTGGCCTGAAGGACGAACCCACCGGGCTCGCTGCAAGAAACAGGGAACAATGGTCAAGCAGCAGAAGTTGCTTTATCCACCAGACATCTTCCACCTGCACCCAAACATCACCCTAAATCAGGGGCTGTTCCTTCCACAGTGGCCAGCAAAACCAAGATTCATGGGGAGGTGTCGTAAGGGGGAAAAGGCACATGCTGCTGAGGTTAAAATCTTGGTGGAAGTTTATGCCTCATGCTGGATGCCTGATTGATGGCAAAACAATGTATCCCATTAGCTATCCCTGCATACCTCAGCAGAAAAAAAGTCTGTACAGTGTTGTCAGCAATGACAACTTGAGACCTGAAGGGACAGGGGTTGGGCATGCTTTGGAGGTGATGGGTGTTTCTGAAGTTTCCAATCATAGTGACCCACTTCAGGTATCCTTTTTAGTAGACTTTCTGTGACTTCTTGTCTTTTGGAAGGTGGAGCTCATCTCCATACTCCTCAGCATCCTCTATCTCTTTGGGATACACAAAATTCCTGCCCATCAGGAATGGAGCCAAGTAACAGAAGAGCTGCAAAGGCCTGTACGAGTACATATTTACAGTATAACCACTTACACATAATCCAAGGGAGACTCCCAGAGAAAGCCTGCAAGGAGACTGGTGCAGACATGACCAAGCCTGCCCAGTGAGCCTGTGTGAGCACCAAAAGCAGAGCACCTGCAGGAGCACCTGCTAATTGGCTCAGTTTAGAGGATATGTTAGCATGGGACAAACATTGGGCCAAGGCAGCCAAGCTCATCCTGGCATCCATGTCTACTTATTCAAAACTGACTTGGTTAACCCACAAAGATCTGCATTCTACCACACAGGCACACATAAAACACCTGCTATTCTGGAATAAAGGTGCAGGCAGGGGGTTATTTTTATTGAAGTATCTGCACATGCTATAAGTACTATGTATCTGGTTTCACCATTCACTTAGGGCAGGTTCATAACTGATTCACACTGCCTGGGTGCTGCAGGGCCTTTTGCACCTCCAAAGATTCCCCTTTACTGCACTGACCACAGCATCACCTAAGAACCCAGACCATTGTCCTCTCATTTCAGTAAATAAAATCCCAACTCACTTCTCCAAATGTGAAACATTCCCCATGCCAATAGCAGCTGCCATGAGAGGCTGAACCTTAAAAGCTGAGCAACGTGCCAGAGAAGAGAAGTGACTCTGCTGTGACAAAATGTACATCCACTGTGAGAGGCTTATGTAGCATCCTGCAGTTCAGAATAACTGGCTTTCAAGTTCTGAAAGTCAAATTCACTGACAGCACCAGCATCGATCCAAAACAAAAGACAATGAATTGATGTGGTAGAGAAGGAATAATCTCACACTCTTTTGCAATATAGCCTATACATGGTAAGGATTTTGCTAAAAGGTTTGTTCCTTCCTGCACCTTCTGCGACATTCTGAATTACAGCACAATAGAAAAATCAATTAAAATGACTACTGAATAGTCCTTTATCTGCCTCAAAATCATCTTCCTCCAGAAGAGATAATATTTCTACAGTGCATTACACATGAATTAGCCCTGCTGTTCTAAATAGATTAGATCCTTTAGCCTGCAGTTTCAGAAGAAGGGTAAGCAAGCAAACCATGGGTTTTATATAAGCATAAAATAAGTTATAAATTGGTAGTATTACTCTAAAATCTAATCTTTAAGAGTTCTTTTTTTTCCTCCCTGTGATTTCTGATCTTTATTACAAATGACATGAACCAATATTTCTTTTCTGTTGGTCACTACCCTCCACATACAAGCAGAGGCACACACTGCTTTATCATGCAGCTCTGTATCCTGCATTCCAAACCTCTCACTGGAAGGGCAGTGGTGTACATGGACAAATACATAACAATACATCAAAGTTTTAAAAGCACAAGAAAATTACTGCACACTTGAGTTTCTGGGAAGCTCTGGATACAGTTTCATAGCTGATGGTTGTCTTGTACTTCTCACTTGACCACAGACATATTACAGCTCTAATAATTGGGCTCCTGGTGTGCTGAAACCACCACTTAGCCTTGAAGATCAAAGCTGATTGCTTTCTTGTTTGCTCCATCTCATATATCTCTTTTCTTATTCTTTGACTGAAAGTGCTCTGATGTCTTTTAATCCATTTTTTATACTGAGTTGGCCATAATAGGACTTCAGCCCAGAACTAACTCTGAAGCAGCTCAGATTAATAAAAGAGAAATAACTTGTGAACTTTCAGAATACTCGAACCTCAACCAAAACTTTGAGACTTACATGCTTTCTTCATTCTTACCATGTACTCAGTGAGATTTGAGTCTCAGCAGACTTAGCTAAAACTATCCTTTTCTTTAAAATAATATGGTGAAGAATGTGAAAATATTAGCCAAAATAACTCAATCAAAGACAAAAGTAAAGAAAATATGAAAGGTACTTTGCAGCAAATGATATAAAAACCCTCTTAAGGTTTGGCTGAGAAGACCTTACTTAGGGCTTTGCATCTCACATAGCCCTCAAAAACTCGTCAGGTGTAACATCACACACTGTATTAAATATACACCTTTACTATACAGACCCCTTCTGTACTGAACCAGAGGAATTCATACTGAGTATGACAACCTGTGGATAACAGTTTCATAAGACTGTTAGGAAAAACCTGAAAGAAATATGCTCAGTTTGCCTTCTGACTTTGTTTCTAAAACAGTATGACAACATTTTAAACTCACTTTCTAGAGCCAAACATTAAAAGACGTTTCATTTTAATGATCACATTTTTATACATCAATGTTGTCTCATTTTAATTCTTAGAAAAAAAAAATACCTTCAAAGTCCCCATCTCTGGCTTTTGCTGCAAGTTCTGAGGATGATATACTTTCTTGACATAAAGCACAGTCTTCCAATGCTGCATTCCTTAAACCATGATTAACTGTAAAACAATTTCAAAAAATACTCATATTTTTCCAATTTTCACTTCAAAGATTCATGTTAGAACTTCTGGGGTTAGACCACAGTAGCTCTTTCTTAGACTTCTTGCTTTTTCTCTACCCTGACACAAGCAGTGACTTAGAAGTCTCCAATTCTTCTTTGGGATGACAACATAAATGAAAGATGCTGTTATCACAGGACATGAAATCTTACTTCTGCTAGTTTAGCTACATCTACATTTTATTTCCAAATCTTAACCTGGATCCTTTGATACAAGTAGATTTTGAGAACAATGAGAGATTCCCAAGGTGAATCACACACATCAAACCACATATATCAAAGAGAAACTTCACCCCAAAATTCCCCTTTTACTCATTTTGTTTATGCCTACTTTTGTCAATACCATCCTTTTTAATGCAAGAGTTCATCCATTAGAAATTACATCCATCCAAGGACTATTGATTAATATATATTTCCCAGTGAGAATTCTTTACAGCTCCAGTTTTTTTATTACTCTTATTTGAATGTTCAGGAGCTCTTGTGTTCTCTTTCTAGCAATTCTGTCTAACTCCATATTTTTTAATGATAAAAACAACCAGTCTATTTTCACATTGTGACAGGCTGCCACCATAAAACTCTTGTGGAAGTTTCAACCAAAAGTAACAGAAGACTGTAATGCATGTTGTGCATTATCCCACTGCAGAATTGGGACTGGAGTGTAGGTTTTTTCTGCTAACTAGATCCAATGTTTAACTAAGTGTTTCACATAAAAACCCTCAATGCTTTTAAATGAAACTCAGAGAAACAAAGTTTTCAATCTGGAAGAAAGGAAGTAGGGAAAAAAAAAGCTCTGTTCACTTTCAGATGGTGGTAGTTCTGATGATAACAAAGGAGAAAGGTAATTGCAGCCTTGGTTATAGATAAGTTAGCAGAATTGCCATTTAGTAAAGAAATAATAAAAAATGGTCACAGAGGGAAAAAATATTTTGTCGTTCATTATCTAGTTCTGGTTGTATTACTTTAATTATCTAGAATTGAATGTGGCATTTTTCTATCTTGAAGCCAAATTCTTCAATTTCTTTAAGACAGGACAGATTTCAGCATCTTACTGAGCATTCCTATCTTATAGTCTGTTCTTTGGTAACTTAAAATCTATGCAGTATGAAACAAATCTGGGGGGAAAAAATAAATCTACAAAGTCCAAACCTTGCATAAATTTTGGGCGATAAACTATATGGGCTACCGTGTGCTGCTGTTAAATATAGAAATATGGAAACAGCAGATGAACTCTGAAGACTTCAATTGTTTTTAGTATTTGCTTTAAGACAAACTCCTGTGTTCCTGTACAGGGACTTCATCCTGTTTACAGTCTGTTTCCATGACTCCTTTTAAACTTAAATGAATCACCGTATAGTGAATACTGTCAAAAAGGTAACTTATTTTAGATAAATAAGATAAATATGTTAGGGGAATTTGTGTCAAATAGTTTATGGATCCCCACTGGGCTACCAGCACAAATTCATCATAGAAAACAAATGTTCAGATCTTTTACCTTTCTTCTGCTTTTCTTTGTCTTCTGTTTCAGGTTTGGTTGCCATAACTTCAAACAATGTCTTTAAGATACTTCTCAGATCACTAGCGTAGTTTGTCTGCAGCTGGTCAGCAACACCTTAGAGTTTGAGAAAATAGGTAAATAATTTCTAGACTGCTACACCATCCTTTAGAAAAGTACTTAGAAAAGCCTGTTAGCACCAGTAATGGTGTGATTTATTTATAGGGGATCACTTGCTCACATTAGGAATAAAAATGGAGCATCTGATTAAACTAATTCTCCATAATGGCCAAGTTGCATTCTGGTTTTTATGCTACCTGCAAGCCAATACATATCTTCCTTATCCTTTGGGAAGAAATACTGAGAGATTCATTCTGCATGAGAACAGAAGTGCTAAGTCAAATTTCATTTCTTGAACACAACAGGGCAGCACGAGGGAAAAATCAAACCTGATACGAGTTCAAATTCCTCAATGCTACAGGTCTAAGATGTCAGCATCTCTGTTTCTCTAAGTTCCAAACAGGTAACAGGTCCTTCCAAACCAGTCTGCAACTTAGACCCCAAAAACAGAACCTTCCTGAAACTTCATCTCTAGTCCTTTCTACCACAATTTGATACGCAAAAACCCCAAAAAATAAACCAAAAAACCTCACCAAAAATAGTTTAATAATTCAGTGAGTCCCATACCTGAGATACAGACGAAAAGGCGGTGAATAAGATCATTACTGCCATGAAATCTAGATCTGATCTTCTCCCGTGTGGCAATTTTGGCAGCCTGCAAAGCAAGCTGGATTTCCTCCTGATCGATGTCATCAGACGAACAAGAACTTGTCATTAAACTGCTGTCAGAGAAAAAAATAATGTAAAGGAAAGTAATGTAAATCTTCACTCAGTTGTTCAGGATGTTCAGCAAATCCTAAAGGATTTTATGACTCAGGCAAGACTCTATAGTACCAGAACTAATTGCTGTAAATTCTTGCTGAAGTTAATCAGCACACAACCAATCACCATCACATTTGATTTTCACTCTGCGACAGCTGCAAAAAAAAAAAAAAATTAAGCAGAAAATCACTTGTCTGTATTTTACTGCACTTTTCCTTAGCTGTTACTAAGTGCTGTACCATTTTTCACATTAACTTCTTCTAAAAGCTCAGTCCTGAGACCATAACTCCACCAAAAATCCTGAAGGGCAATATCAACCTAAAAATGTGAAGGTCGGTTCTGAAGTCAACTTAGAAATTTACGAACTTGGAAATTATTTGAAAGAAAAGAAGAAATTGTGAATTATGTTATCTTAATATAGCAAGAACAGAATCTAAATATAACTTCACCAAAAAAAAAGGAAAGAGCAGCAGTAAAATATGATTTATACAGTAGAGGTAGGTTAATTCCCTTATAAATGTAACATTAGAAATTGCTGAAATGTCAAACTATTGTAAAGAATGGCTCATCAACACTAAAGAGATTTAAATGTGCCACCAAATGTCTACTCAAACTTAAAATTTTCAGTTAAAAACCAGATACCAGACATTCACACACTTTCACCCCTTTTCTTTTACAGAGAAGAAGCTTGAAACAACCTGAGACAGCAGGGAAGCCTTGCAGAAAATATTCAAATATCAGGAATTACCTTAAGTATTTGTAAATCAAGATGTTTAAAACAGGAAATACTTAGGGGAAAAACAGCTCTTTGCCCCTAAAAACCCTTAAATGGGACTTGAGCACAGGATGTAACTAACTGAAGTCCTAAGGATTCACTGTGCTGACGAAAGGAGACAGGAGCCTTCTTACTCCACTATGTTCAAGTCAGAGGGAACACTAAACCATTTTTCTCCACATATAGAAAAGAAATTAATATTGACAATTATTACAAAAAACTAGACTATTTTACTTAAAATCATACTTTTGCTGTTCAAAACTCCAGCACTCTTCACTTTACAGACAACTACTGTGTTAGAAGAAGAGTTACGAGCTGCATGTATAAGTAGCATGTATAACAAAAAAGTAATTTCTAACACATTTTGAGTTCAATCTGCTTTTATCAGGTGCAGAAACATTGACCATCTTGCAGATCCCATCATTATAGCAGTATACATGAATAGTTTTTTTGGGAGAAGACACATAGGTAACATAATTATTTCTAACAAATTTTTATAGGATATAGCTTTCAAATTCTACCTGTAGGCTCCACAGGCAATCCTTTGAAATATAAAAGAGAAACAATTATGCCACCCAATCTTAAAAGCCCTAGGAAAAACAGATTGAAAATAAATAAGTACTGGAGATAAGTTATTGGTAGAAATATCAATACAAGATGTGTAGCATGAGTACCTTAACTGGCCCCCTTTCTTTCAAACACAGAATAAAGACTAGGCTTGCAGGAGACTCATTTTGTTCATGTTATCTATTCCTACTAACAAAAGAAAATGCTTGTAAAGAGATGTTACTTCTATATTTACAGTTCCAGCAGCACCATGACTGACTGGGCTTATCAAAGACTGCGAATGAAGAGAGAATTTCTTTTCCAATTTTGCTTTGTGTTTCCGAAGGGGATACAGTAGATATTATAACAGCAAGCCTGTCAGCATGGAAAGGCCTGTGTTCAATGTACAAATGTGGTTTTTGAAGGAATAAACTGAAAGAAAGGCAGTGAGATCCAGGAAGCGATTCCTGACTCGCAAGGGTGTGCAGCCAGAGGATGCCTATTCACACAAACCCTCTCACATACAGATAAAGGACTTTGCCTTGCAACACGCCCAAATAGGCTCTACTTCCTGTTTTATGTAAGAATTTTCTTAGTGATACACACATCTGCACCATAAATTGCTCTCCAAGCCAAGCATGGACCTCCGGACAGAGGCAAATGCACTCTGTGTAATTATATAACCCAAATACAAAGGTCTCTACAAAACTCCCAATACACAGAAACTCGAGTGCAGGGGAAAACAGGGCCACTGAATCAAGGATGACTCTTCCCTCCAAATCACAGCTGAAGAAATATTTCAAAGGAAGGTGTTAAGTGGGCAGAGAGCTGTGAAGAGTGCTTTTGAAAAATATAAGCTTGGTCCTTTGCCATTTTGTAGAAAGGAAGAAATGCTCATTCCACAATTCTGACCAATTTTAATAATAATGTTTGCCTCTCTGAGCCTCCTCCAGCTGGGAGGAATGCAGTTTTACCTACTTCATTCAGGGAATGTGGTTTGACCTACTTCCATTGCAGACTATTCTGTTAGATTTTGTGGTGTGTCATTAAGACTGGCCATGTCACCACAAGACTGGCTGGGACTGTTTTGTCCTCAAAATCCCCAGCACAGAGCACATCTGAATTGCTCCAGCACCGTGGGATGGAAAGCCAGCATGTCTGCACACTCACATTTGTGACATACTTTCATAGGCACACGCCCATGTAAACTACAGTATCCACACACAGGAGGTTCAGAAAAGAGGATCTTTTGCACTTGGGATCGCTTTGCTCCTACAAAGCAAAAAAATGAATCCTCCAGGAAAATTTAAAACTGGACCTAAGAACTTCTATAGTTAGAAACAATTACTCTGCCTTTACCAACACAACCAAGTCCAACTTAGACAAAAATGACTCTCAAAGAACAACTAACAACCATCTGGTCTTTACTTGAAAGTATATCTAACTGTTAAAGAATGTAGCCAAAATTACAATATTGTAGAGGCAGTCAGAAATACTGCAACAACAGAAACACTGCAGTCGTTTCAGATAAACAGCAAAAGAGCCAGCTTTTTTTTTAATATAACAGATTATCCCAAACAGCGATGACTGCACCCATGCACCGTGATTTTATAAATTGATATTATAGAAAGCAAACATGAAATGTGATCTACATGGTGCAGCTTAAACTTTTTTTTTTTTTTAATGAAGAATACCTTTCCTACTTGGCTTATCTAACATGGATAATTTGGATCAACATTCTCAGCCAATACCAGATGTTTAGGAAGCATTTCATTAATGTCAGACTGCACTTGGATCTGGAATGTTTCACAGCCAGTATCTGCACAATACAAACAGACATACTACTGCTAGAGACAAGTCCTCATTTTCTCAACTATTTGATAGAAAGGAACCCTGAACAATCCAATGAAGTAAGTCACAAAGAGGTAACACCAAAATGGAACTCCCCTTTAGAAACATTTATCATATACGCAATGCTTATCATGCATTTATTTTTCAGACTGTGAAAACGTTGCAAAGCTAACACATCTGAAGGTGAATATAAAGAAATAAGATGTTATGTCAAAGGTTGATTCCAAACAGTAAATCTGCTTATACCCTATAAAGGAACAGATATCCTGTGGCAGATAAAATGAATTAGCTTTTTGCTTAACTTGGCTGCAGCCATCCATTTTAAAATTACACTTCATTTATTACATTAGAAGAGTCATAAGATTCTTTCAACACTTTCAAGGTCTATCTCTAGAATGGTTGCCTGTTCTCAAGGCTTTACTGTGAAATTTAGCCAAATATGTACAAGCAAACAAAAGCCAATAATGTAATTGTACATAATACAATCTTTCACCAAGATGCAATCTGCTTTATAGCTTTTGTGTTCCAAAGGACACTTCTGAGCCAGTTTAAGTAGCAATACTCATACATAATGGTAAGCAGGACTGTGGAACAAGAAGGTTATGACAGACATTTTCAGAAGTGGACAGACATTTTAGGTAACATCTGTGATACTGTAGGCTTTGGACTGTGTTTGTTGGTCATTGACACTCATCCAAAACCAGTGAAAGCAGAAAAGTCTAAAACCAAACAACCAAAGTCAACCAAGTCAACTTTGGTCCAAATTTAAATATTTTATGTTTGTGCTCAAAACATAGCAACAGCTGTAGAAATCTGTGTCCACTTGCAGATGTCTCCTTTCAAATTTGTCTAGAAATGTTTGGTTCTTTAAACCTGAAATCTGTTCTGCATGAATGCAGAATGTATGAGATTCTCTGAAAGAATTTCTCATTATTCACAAACCAACCCTCAGAGTATCATAAAAATGCATTAAATATACAGCAGTGACAGACAAAAAGAATTTAAAAGCTCTATGTTTCAAATACAATGAATACAAAAAATCAACTGAATTTTCATGTTTTCAAATTAATCACAAAAAACTGTTAAAAAAAACATGGTTTGATTTTATTTCTTTACTTTTCAAAATCTTAAACCAAAAGCAAAGGAGAAAGCCCAACAGGCTCATTCTATTCTATATCACAGAATCAGAGAATGGTTAGGGTTGGATGAGAGCTTGAAGATTATTCAGCTCCAACAGAAATGTGTGATGTGATTATGTCACCAAATTTAAAAGGAAATTAAGACTACCCTTTAAGTCTCTGATTTCAGACAAGGTCTTCAATGACAACTGATTTTCAGGACAAGATCTCAGAAGATTGTTAGTGGTGCAGGGCTCAAGGAGACAGGGCTCAAGTTTCAGTCACACAAACTCATCTCAACTAAGTCTAAAAAGAAAACTCTGTAACAATATTATAAATGTTTACTAGTAAAGTGTTAATACATACTTCAGTGAGTATCCTTAACCATTTATGTTAGCCAAATATCTGTGACATCTGGTATTCCCGTTTACTTCTGGAAATCTCCAGCAAACTACACAAACAGGCAGAAGTAGAATGTAACTGCAACAACAGAGGTAACACCTCCTTGCTGTAGTGGGAATTTTATAGCTGGTGAGTCACTTCACAGTGAATTCAAAATCCATGCATTAAATGGGACCATTCTGATGCAGAGGTTCACCCAGAAATGCATTTTAAAACCAAGGTGCTCTCTAGGAAAGTTTGATAAGTGCTGTACAGTAGCAGATGAGACCCTTGACAGTAGAGAAATGTAAAAACTTTGCAAAAAGTTTTCTGTGATTTCACACATTCCTAATGCACTACACAGAAGGACATTACAGTTACAAACCATGCAGGAAGTTTTTACAAAGGGTGAGAAGCCCAATTCTTAAATATAAATTAGTGTTCATTTAAAAATTGATGAGAGACTGTCTACAAATTATAAAGCAGCACAGTTCTTTGGACTTAAATGATATCAATTCATTTGCACTAGTTGGCCTTACCAAATCTCTCATGTCCATTATTTAACAACACATGTATTGAATAACTAAAGATATATATATGTGTAGGTGACTCGTTTATGTGAATTTCCCCATTTAGGCAGGTACACTTAGAATATTTTAGTGCTTACAATATTTCTAAAAACACATTACAATGTGTTCCCCAAACTTTCATTTTCTGCTCATACAGGGTTTAGCAAAAGGTCACCTTATGCTCTGTGTACAATATCAATAACATAGACCTTTTATCCAATTACAATATTTAAGATTCTCTCCCGTTTGAAATTTTTCATCCTTATGGTAAATGAAAAAAAACCCAAACCAAAACGTTTGCAGGCAAATCTATGTTATTGATTGCACACAATTTCTAAAACAACCTCAGCAAGTTGGTACATTGCTCTCACTGATATGTGTGCAGGCTGTAACTGGAAATCTCACCACTAACCTGTCAGCCAAGCCATTACTCTTACTCTTCTACTTCAGAAGGCTGTTGTCAACTCTGGGTTCCAATTTGCTAAAAAGAACAAACAGCAGCTCCAAAGGCCATATAAAGGTTCAAACACAATAATTCAGGAAAGACAAAGGTTGCATATATGAGAAATGACAAGAGGAAAATTATAGGGGTTTAGGTAAGAGATATGTAATTCCCATATCAGTAAGAAAAAGAACCCACCTACTTCCCATCCTGCTTTTTTGCAGTACCTCTAGTGTTTCTTTTTGGATATTCTCACAAGAAACACAATAAACAGTAGGCTAAAACCTGTTGGTTTCTAACACGTGCTAGTTTTGAGATGGTTGGAAGAGAAACTGTGAAAACCATGGCTTCTTACAATTATTTTATATGAAGTGGGTGGCTACACAATTTTAGAGTCACTTAAACCCAAGCCAGAACATATGCTATTATTTAGGTAATAGCATATAGTTTTTTAGCTAAGGACTATGTTTTAAGGAATGACCCCAGAAGCTACATTTAAAGGAGACTAAAAAAAGCTTTAATGCAGAACTTTATTTGTTGTCTTTTAAACCCTAATATTTTATTAAGTCAAGAGGGTTTTAAAATATAACCCCTTAGCTATCTCCTCTCTCTCTTTTAAAGACAAACAACTAAAAAGGGTGGAAAAAAAACCAACCAACCCACCACCCTTAAAGCACACCAAGGCTTCACAACTTGTCTTGAGAAACAAATACTATAACTGCATGCAAATCCCTCTATGTAGAAATTACCAAAAGAACAACAGCATTATCACGTGTATGATCAATGCCCAGCTCCATTTACAGGACATGTGCTAGAAGCCCCATCTGCTGTCAGCCTTCTGAATACCTCACTGGGGAGAATTACTTTTCCTACACTGCAACATTTGCAGAAGGCTGTGCTTAGCTTCTCTTGCCATTGTAGAGGTGGGTAATTTGAGGTTGGCTCACTAAAATAAGAAATTTGGCTAACAGGATTATCCATATGTCCTAGGTGATATCTTCAGTCATGAAAAAGTCATGAGCATTGAACTGCATTGAATTTGAAGTCAACAGTAAGAACTTCTCCAACAGTAGGACCCCAGCAGCTACTGTAGCTCCCCAGTCTGCTGAAGAACATCTTGAATATTCCTCAGCTGTTCAGACCTCAAACTGCAGAGCATTCTCAGCTGGACTTTGTGGTAAGAACAGCTGTTAAAGCAGCATCTTGCTAAACAAATCCACTCCAAGAAACTCAGCCTAGAAGAACTAAAGTCTTACTTAAACTCATTAACACTCTGGACTGGGTTTTCAGATGAATGCAAAGATACAGTACTTCAAATGAAAATTAAAATACAAAACACTGCCAGTGCAGAATTTAGCAACTTTAACAGTGCTCTCTCCCAAACAGCTTTTTTGGTCATTATAGATAAAACTTCTATAAGTGTGCATATGAACAAATAACTGAAGAGCATTAGTAATCAACAGCAGTGCTTTCAAATCATCAAATTTAATGTCAGATACTTGCAAGGTACCACATTTAATCCTTTTCCTAAAGTTTGAACCACAAAGGGATAAAACCTGCAAGATAAAGTCATTGAAAAATAGTAATAAGAAAAAATCCAAAACGGAAAAACCAAGAAGTTAGAATATTGCTTGGTTCTACTATGACTTTTTTTAATTCCGCCATGACTTTTCCCACCATTTTCTTGTAATCAAACTTGTGTTTAAAACTCTCATTCACTCTCACTGCAAAAGGATAAATAAAATTAGATTAGAGAATACAAATATTTAAACTTCAAAAATATATACCAAACTGGAAAAACTGCAAATAGTATAGGACTTAGGATGAGATGGAATGTAAAACCAGCTCTGGTATCCAAAACAAGGATAGAGTCTTGGATAAAAGCTGCAGTCCCAGCTTTTACACTTTATGCAGAACTTGACAAAGGACAGGCAGAACTCGGATACCTGATACAAATATTTCAGGGTAAAGAGTAATTTTATACAGTTCATTAGCAATGTCCCCTGCCATAACCAAGCCACAGTTCTGCACGGCACCGCAACAAGTGAATTAATTAATTTAGCATCCAGTTCCTGCAGATCCACTCCTGACTTGCAACTGGCAAGAAATGGAGATGCAGCTTCAAAAACACTTCTCAGTACAAGGAACTCTGAGGGATAGGGAAACTTATTAGCACAACATTTTCATATTGCTTCCATCAGTTCCCTCAAAAAGTAATACAGAATGAGCAGCAGAAGCATTAATGCATCCTAGGGTGTAGGTGAATCCCACAGAAATTCCATATCCAGACGTGGTAGTCAAAGCTGAGAAAAGCTAATTAAAGTATTAGGTGGAACCTAAAAATTTGAATTAGAAAATATGGCTTTCTCTTTATTTTTCATCCTCGATACTGCTGTAAGTATGAGGAAACCCTCTCTTTTTTCCTCCAATCTAATTGGGGTTTTAAAATGTATCTTTAGGCATGGACAAAAACTCTGCAAAAACTGCAGTTACTATAGTGATTTTAATTATACATAATCTGAAAACTCCCAAACATGCTATTCTAAGGGTTTTACTGGGAAAAAAACCCCTAATCTGTAAAATAAAACCTAATTTCTGAAAGCTAGTAATTTTGTTCTACTACTATCACAGGAAACACCAAGTGACATTCAACAGCAGATTTTACACATCACTAAAATGAAAATGATTATAATTGTGGCCAAATTACTAAAATGAAAATTGCAACTGAGCTATGTAGAAACAAGAACACAAGCCCATTATGATCATTTTGTGTCAGTCTCCAGCCATATGGAATGTTTGATATGCTGCTTGGAATACAGCCCCCAAATGGCAAATTGTGGGGTGTCTACCAATTCTGCCAGAACAGTCTTACTGCCTCTGCTACCGATGCTAGTCAGCCTAAAATATTGTCCTATTTTACCTGATTTACACAGAGAGCAATATATTCTATATTTACTTCAACTACATCAAACATTTTAACACCTCTAAAATATGAAGTTTATCATTTTAATAGGGAAAGACCAAAAAACTTTCAACAACTGACTTTTCACCTTCCCACTGTAACAAGTTAACACTAGCTGCCTGGGATATTCCTCAGAAAAAATAAAATCTGCATCCAGTTACTTGTTACTAAAGACAAGGATACGCATAAAATACAAAATGCCCTGTAGAATATCCTAGAAAGGAACACTATAACTTAGAAAATGCTGCACCATTTGGAGATCTAATTTTTTTTTGTCTTGCAGGGTGAAGAACAAGATAGGCATGAAACACATCAAGAAGAATCCTGGCGGTGAAAACCCAGAGACATCTGCTTCAGTCACATATGTCTCGCTGACTAAAATCAGAAGCAAAAGCTGACAGACCTCATCAACGCTGAGTTTTTTGTTTTGCTGGTACTGCTCAGCTGGTTGTTGGGGCAAGGGATTTAGCAGCTAAACAAAAAGACTGTATACAGCAACCTATTTCTGACTGTATTAATACTGCACTCACATTGCTTGAGTGGCAGAGCTGTACAAAACAGCACAGACCCTCACTGCCTAAGAGACACACACACAGTTTGCAGCTCAAAATCATTAGGCAGGAATAGCATGTATACTGGAAGTGATTTAGATTTGCTCCAGATATAAACCTCTTTCTCTTCCCACAGCTCTGCTCGCCGAGCTCTTTCTTTCCAGGACTCCAGTACGGTACATGTAAAACCATTACTAACAGCCTTTCTCTGGTTGCGAGCAATCTCTCCATAAAGAACAGCTCTACAGAAGAAAAGGAGAAGGAAAATCAACAGTAATGCACTGTTCAAACCAATGACAGTACCAAACACTAATGCAGAAGGAATCTGTAATTTTGCATAGCTATAATGTAACCTGATCATGTTAAAGGTAAAAGTGCAAGACAGAAGAACTGGAGACAGAGCTGATCAGGTAGACTGATCAGTCAGTTAAAATGCATTGTTAACAGATTTGCTGTACTCCACATTATGATCTACAAGATCCCTGGAGTAGCTCTGCTCTCTGTTAAAACCTGTAGGCATGTAATTTTTACTGTAGCTTTGATAGCTTAATGTCTGGACCATGAGATGAAAGAACTGAATTCTCCTATTATAATTCACAGTCCTGGAGAATAACCAAGTTCTTTTCCCTTCTTGAATCCTTTTCAAGGCACAGAGCTCTACTGATGAGAAAGCACTGTATAAAACCTGCTTCTGTAAGGAACTGTCCACCCACAGAACTTTGCTTGGTCTGAAAGATGGGCAAGAAACTGGCTCAGAGCTCACATGCAGAGTGCTAATCAATGGTCTGCATTTGGGCTGGCAGCCTGCCACAATGGGAATCCCCAGGGATTGTCATTGAGCCTCTCAGGTTCAGCATCACCAAAACAATCTGGATGACAAGATTGTGAGCACCATCACCAGGTCTGCTGGGTGGTGAGGTGGACGTGTCAGCTGGGAAAGCCATCTCACAGACCAGGACAGGCTGGAACAGTGAGCTGGTA